>MU883756.1:0-13635 GCA_036418205.1 Ostertagia ostertagi | reverse complement strand
GTGGAAAGGGAGTCGAAAGAAAATCGTGAAATAACAGGAAATACGAGCCTTTGCTCTACGCTGCGGAGAAGTTCAAAAGGTGGCAGGGAGATGAGAGATAATGTGAGCGCGGAGAGCGCTAGAGAAGTCCGAGTAGAGAGAGCATAGCAGATCAACATTAGCGACGCAGACAAGATATCGAGCGGTGGGCGGAGCGTGTCAAGACAACTAGCAGATTACGAAAATATTCAAAGTTTGGCCCGAAGGCTAGTTGGAACTAAGTAACAGCGCAAAGGCGGTATTATTAAGACAGCTCTTAGCTGTCTTCGACCTTCCTTTGGGTAGAACTGCAGACCAACTGTGCGATCTCTTTCACGCAATGAAGAATAATATTCTCCTCGGAAGAAATGTTGCAAATGAAAGCCTTCACGGCGAAATTAATTTTAGAGGAAGCGTTCTCTGGTCCTGTCGGGCTTTGAATTTTGAACAGCAACCATTTTCTCAGCAAGAAGTCATTGGTCGAATAGTGAAGCACTGAGAACAGAGACCAAACAACTTCCTAGAACCTCGGCTCTCAAAGGACTTTTAAAGAGTAAATTGAAGTTTGAAAAATAATCCTTCTGTCTAAGCAATGATGAAGAATATGTGTTTTTATACTAAGCGAAAAAATGTGCAATCTAAACAACATAATTTATGATCCCTAGGCTAAATTCCAGCGCCCGAAAAAGGCTAACTTAATAAGATGCAACGAAAAACCGAATTTATTGCTGCTACACGAATCGTGGCGAAGGCTATCAATTCAGCGGAAGCGCTCGAATGTCGAGCTTGCAAATGAGCCGGAGACCTCGCCGATTTCGTATTCAGCGTTACGCGCGAGCTTTGAAGAACTGCTAGTGTTAATTCGCTCATCTCATGGGAATAGAGAGGTTGGACGGGAGGTTATGCGGCTCAGGAACCGTAGTTGGCGCTAAACCAACATCAACTACAATGTCGCCACGATCAAAGGACAAGCTGAAAAGCAAACATCAGGAGACTGTTCCGTGAAGTGCCTTTTATTTGGTATCTGGTAAAAACTGACAAGTACTAATAGTTTTATGAGCTTCTGCCACTTCTTAGCGTATCATCAAGAAATGAATGAGGGCGCTATCGCAAGATACGGGGGCATTGTCATGACCAAACCTATGGAAACCGCGTACAACAACTGTTCTTTGTCAAAATCGGACCTAAGATATAGGCGGGGACGAGAGACTCAAGGCGGGTTGAGCAATTTTTTATTTTTCGAAAAATCCTGCCACATAAAGGCTAGATTTATTTCCTAGAGGTTGCCTCTATCTTGCGATAGCGCCTAAATAAGTACTATAGTATTTCAAACGCATGAATTCTCGATCCCAACCCAGTTGGACGTCGGAATTTCGACATTAAAACGCCATCAGAACAGTTGTCCATTTACTGCCGAGAAATCGTGAACCGCAATGGTGTTCATTGCAAGAGAAAACCGGATCTGGTCGCAGCAATTCCCACGACTGCACTTCACTTTACTGCTTAGTGACACGAATTCTCCCATTTCAGTCAATTCCCCGTCTTTACGACTGGAACCTAACGACACAATCGTAGGAAAACCCACCGCCCGCAATAAGCATAAGGTTAAATACGTGAAGATCATACAGTACATGTGAACAGCATAGAAGAACTCAACTTTGTTCGAGTTGGACTTTCTGTTGTTAATATGGCCACTACTAAGTGCACTATTTGGCGTAAATAAGTAAATAAATAAGCAATAAATAAGCAATAAACAATACTTCTCTCAGTTCAGCGAAGGGCAGCTGCTACACACCATAGCGCTAGATTCAGATCTTGAGTTCACACCTTGACATCAGGTTTTCCATCGATCAGTTTTTTTTTCTTGCTAAGTACACTTTCTAGGTTTGCAACGACTTCTAGTAACACGCTGGGGTACGAAGGTCCAAATATTGTCCAATAACGCCCTAACGTCCAAATAACGTCCAATAACACCAAAGAAGAGATACGATTCAAATGGTACAACAATTGCCAATGAAACTCGAATTCATGGCACAGCCCAAAAACCGGATTACCCTTAAATTTTTTACTTTGAAAAGTTGACCACGATTAAGGGAAAGGATACAACAATCGATCTTCAGAATAAAAGTATATCATGAATATCCATGCTATCCCTTGCTTTTATCCTTTTTCTTCCGTAGATCGATTGCGGGTATTAAGTCCTTAGTCGTGGCCAACCCTCCAAAGGGAAGAAGTTTAGAGATACATCATCCCGCTTTTGAGACCAAGCCTACATTTTTGCCGATACTAATGACTACTAACAGGGAGCTATGCTTCGCGGTATTGTTGAAACTTTGTGCTTCTGAGAAGAGCGAAAAGTCGAAACGTCAGGCCAGTTGGAAAAGGTTCCACTATTACAGTCGCGTGGCACATGGTTTAGATTATATGAATGTAATTTAATAATAATATAAGTAATAAGAATAATAATAGATAATTAATAATAATAATAATGAGTACTATCATGCCTTCATGTTTCAATATGTGCTTGAAAGATGTCAGATTAAGGATAAAAAGACTCAAAGTTCCGGTGTCGACATTAGCTTTTGGGATGTGCTCCACGGATTTACTTCATTCAGAATTCGTTACGTGTATTTTGAATGTGATCTGATCATCCAAACCGAATTGCACAGAAAGATAGCAAAAATGTTAATGTTCTTCAATCTCCATACGGGGCTGGTAGGCGAGCCGTTAATCACTTTGAAGGAATTGAAACTGGTGAGCAGAGCAGACTTGATCTGGGATTGAACCCCGGAACATGCGCGTGATATACGGCGCATTCTCCACTACTTTACCAGTTTCATATCAATTTTTGAAAACAATAAATTGTATAATTTAGACGGGTGACTCAAAAGCGATTATGCATATGGGAACAATAGCTATGCAAGCTGTAGTCAAATGTAAACAGTAGATATTCCAATTGTCGCTTTCATTGGTGTATAAACAAAAAACACCGCACATCAGCAGCTCTCATAAATTGTTGAGAAACAACTCAATGGAATTTTCCTAGTTGAGAATGCATCAAAGTTTCCAATTTTCCCACTAACTACAGTCGCAAGGCAATATTTTGACATTGTCGGGACCCATGTAAAACTTGCGTCAGCGAAAATTTTCAGGAAGTCTGAAGAACTTTCTCAGTTTATCCAGAATTTGGCCAGGCTGGTCAACTCGAGCCTTGAGCTGCCGTAAACATAAGAAGAATGAATCCAAAAATGCTGGGTATTTGCGAATCCCCTTGGGATAAGCCATGAACAAGACTTTACTTGAGAATTGCATGAACAGATTAATGCACACTTCTCACACAGCGGGAATAGTGATCAAATGTTCAAATTCTTCAGCCTAGTTTAGCGGTAGCAGGCCGTGATAATGAAAAATTGTTCGGATTGCATGGATACCGATCCACGAACCACGTGGGTGATAACAGCGCCTTTCGCCATTGCCTCATCTTCTGAAGCTATCAAGCTCAAAGAACATTCAAACAGCAGGCGTTGCCATCTGCGCCACAAAAAAAACAGATAAAAAATCAAAAAAGAGGGCGGAAAGCAAAGAGAAATGCAATGATTGTTGCAAACAAGCCGCCCGCTGAGCTGTCCACGGGCATTACAAAAAAGAAGGAATAGTGGAAGGGATCAGGAGGGCACATAGTTTAGCTTATAAACCTCTCAGTGGCTACTTAATAATAGACACCATGAAAGAACTGAGCACTGAAGGGGCAGAAACGGCGCTATTTCTTACAACAGGACATTCTAATGCAGAAAGTCCAAGACATTCAAAATCTGGACCAATATTTCCCTTCTCCACAGTCCTTCAGAAAAAGTAGTACAAGCCTAGTCCCTTGTTGGACAACCAAACTGGTTCACCTATCGCGGAATTCCCATTCCAAAAGTTGCAATAACTGTGACCAGAATGAAATATTGGGATCTACTTCAGTTAGGGGGGGGGGGGGTATCATGATTCAGTTTCTCGGCGAACAAGTATGAACTCGAATTCCAGCTTTTCGCCAAGTGACTGCCCCCCCCCCACATCCCCATAGACTGGCTACACTTCCTGGCTCGGAGTTTATTTATTTATTTATAGCTTATTAGCTGACAACAACTGGTCTCAAAAATATTGTAGGAATGCAAAACGAGATCACAATAAAATATGAAAATATGAATACTAACAGAGATTAAGTGGAACAAGAAACGAAAGAAACAAAACGATATCAAATAGTTGATAACCTCGGCATCGTAAGGGGGGGGGGAGGAGGGAGAGCATTAACGGCCCAAATAAGGAGAAGGGCAATGGCCCCAACATTGCAAACCGCTGGTGAGGGAGGGGGGCGGTCCGTCCAATCTTAGTAGTCCTGTCGAGTTACTAGCTTTCTGGAAAAACTGCATGATTCCCTCCTAACTGGAATTAGACCCAAATATTGCACCAAAATACCCACGACTCGTACTTTGTGAGCGCCCAGGAACAATAGGATTAGTCCCGTAAACCTGTGCACAGGAGGGCCATCAAGTGTTGTATTTCTGTTTATATAATAAAAATAAACTGGGGCAGAGAAGGATTATCTTGCAGGCAAGGCAGTAGCGAGATATTAAATTTCAAAGATTCCGACCTCTTTTTACCTTCCTTTTTGACCACCCCGCCTAATAACCTTCCTTTACTATATTTCCACCATTACTATAAAAATTCGGATTTTAGACTTCATGGAAAGATCGATTCGCTAGCGTAGGAAATTACGAGAGTTGTTGTTCTGCTGAAGAAAAATTGCACTTGGAAGTATCCGTATTCACTTCCGATGGTATGGTAACAACTGATAAGAGCCCGAAGAGCCACAAACACAGTCGCACAGATTACGCTTATACGGTAATTACGGTAATTACAGGTACTGCCAGCTGAAGAATCGGGTTAACCAGCTATTGCACGCCAAACTGCACATAGCCCAATTAATAGCTTAAAAAACGTACATCCACCAAAAAGTTAAAAAAAAGGCCTGATAAATAACGATTAAAACGATTAAATAAAGAAGTCAGAAGGGACCTATCAAACAAGTAAATCAATAGGGAACTGTGGCGATGATGGGACCAGCGTTACAAGAGCACCTTCCGTACGGAACCAGTGCCTAGGTGAGGGCGCTGGAGCTGACCCCACACAACGATGCGATAGAATCAGACGACGAGAGCCGCGTGTGAGAGACGCAGACAGTGGGTGTTGGCAGCGCTCCAAGATGACCCGGACGGACAGCACGCGTCCAAGGCAATAAAATTGCGATGATAGTCGTTAGGAAGCTGTCGCTCACTGCCAACCAAAGGCAGTGTATCATTTTAACATTCGTTGCTTTGTTTGTCTCTTTCGTGGGAAGAACAAGGCTGATAGGTGGGCTATTTTATTTGGGTATTTTACTGGAAATATGGAAGGGTCGAAATGTCCCTTAGTGATTAGTAAGTTTATATTGATTTTTCTATAAATAGAGAACTTAGTTTAGGGCGCTCATCCGGTAAGGGGGGGGGGCATTGTGATGCAACGTCAAGTGGCTGCCCTCACCCCCACCCCCTAGACTGCCTTCACTCCCCCTGGCTCACGGGGTCCCGTACTTCGAGAAACCTGTGCGCCAGGGGGAGTGTAGGCAGTCTAGGGGGGGGTGAGGGCAGCCACTTGATGCCCCCTTACTGGATGAGCGCCTGTTAACGTATGTAGTCGAAACCTTATAAACCGGTTTTATTCATGAAGAATTCAAAATTTCATGAATAAAACCGGTTTTTAAAGTTCTTGCGAACCGAAGTGCCATAGGTGAGACATGATGAAAATAAATATTATTGGGTTGTCCAGAAAGTCCTCCGACACTTCGAACATGTTCCTTGAAAAAAATTCCCTCCAGTTGTGCTGCCGTTTGGTTACTGTAGTGTGCCATTGCAGGTGTTAAGACAAGGGTTTATAAGGGCTTTGTGCAACATTTGCAAGTTCAAAGCTACCTATGAATCAAAAAGTAAAAAACACTTAAAAAATACAGCTATTTGCAGAAAAAATCATATTCATAATATAATTCAAAATTCAGAAATTATTGTTACACTCTTCAATACTGAAATTTAAAATTAAGAAATTAAATTAAATTTTGAAGAAATTAAATTTACATTTAAAAAAGTAAATTTTGTCAAAAATGACGATAACTTTACCGTAAAGTGAAATATGGTTAAGATTTTAATCTAAATTACATAATATACTGACTAAAACAAATGTCATCATATCACCTTGACGGTAAAGCCTGGAAGTTTTCCCTGCTTTGTAAGGTTCAAAAATTGATAAAATTTTGTCACATTCTTTTCTCGCTAAATATTATTTTATATTATTTATTTATTGTTAAGTAGTTTTCAGAGTGATTCAAAATCTTGTAATTTTTTCAGGAGTATGGTGGGAAAAGATTTTATAGAATTTTTCATCACTTTCCTTTCAGCAGATGATTGCCTCGGGTCACCGACATATCGTACATAAAAATTTGCTTCAGGGTCGCCTTGTTAGAACCGCTGCAGCTAACATCTGGGCTGAATTTCGAAAGAGTGTTATTTCCTATTCGCAGGGTCCTGCTTGTTTCAGGCGCAAGGTGAAAATTTTTTAGTGGAGAAAAGAATGTTCCGGGAAATAATTCCCGTTTCAGTCACTTTTCTTTAGTCCAAGGTGCAGACGAGCAGCGTTCTCGGTGATGTTGCGCAGACATGTCGCCGAGAACGAAAAACGATATCCGTGGCAGGATGCGAGAGTTCGACGAAGATTTCTTCACCTGTCGGATGGGATTGGCGGGGAAATCCCCGTTGAACTGTTTTTTCGAAGTAGCTTTTCCACTTTCTGCATGGGTTTATTCTACATGCATGTATGTGACAGTAACCCGTCTCTCGGAATTTCACAGGTTCGGAGAGAATCAAAAATGTTGAATAATTAAAGTTAGAGATTTTCTTTTCCATCCCGTGGGGATTCTAATATACGTGTCCTCAACAATGGTACGGTACTAGAGACCACTGGTATGTCAGTGTAGTACCAGGTTAGTCTTCCTGGCGAAAATATCATGACCAGCGCTGTGTGGTTTCCTGCGCAAAATGGCCAAATTTCAGGTCTTTCAAGTAGTTCTGCTGGTTTTTGTGATATAAATGGATTCATTTGTTTTATTTAGTCAAACAGAATATCTTTTATCGCGTGATTTCGATGCAGCGAAATTTCCTCCTGTGTAAGGCCGATGTCATAGTTTGCGAATCGAGCGATTCGCTAGCGAATCGCTGGATCCGAGCGTTGCGCCAGCGAATCGAACGTTGCACCAGCGAATCGAACTTTGCGCCAGCGAGTCGAACTATGTACCAGCGACTCAATAGTGGCGGGACCCAACGTTCAAAGGAAGCCCGCCACTTTCAAACAGTGTCACGTGACAGTGGACGCTGTTTGAAAGTGGCGGGACTTGACAGTGGACACTGTTTGAAAGTGGCGGGCTTCCTTTGAACGTTGGGTCCCGCCACTATTGAGTCGCTGGTACCTAGTTCGACTCGCTGGTACATAGTTCGACTCGCTGGTGCAAAGTTTGATTCGCTGTGCGCAACGCTCGATTCGCAAACTATGACATCGGCCTATCTGCTATTTATTACACTATCGTTAGATACAGTTGCCGATCCAACTGAATGGCAAATTTCGCGTTTCATCTCGTTCGCTTATTTAGCATAAGTTCGTTTTAGGGCGCCGTTTAGTCATTATTGAACTTTTGTTCGCTACCCTTTTGTGGTTTCATAATTGTAGAAATCTATAACTGGGCCAACCTTTCGGTTCCAAGCCATTAGTATGCCAAGTTGTGGCTAGCGCGTTCAGCAACGCATAAATAAACAAATAAATTAGCTTCTATGGATTTCAGGTTTTTTATGGATTTCTATGGATTAATTGGCAGTTAGAAATGAAGTAACAAAACGCAATATACTGAATATGCTTTACGCAAGCACGAATCGAATGAACACGTCTATATGTGTCAAAACGTGAGCTGACATGGTCGAACGGATCGGTCACGTCGACTTCCATACCCTTCAGTGATGCGATGGCTGAAAGGGGAGCGGTTTCAATGACGTCCATGGTGGAGGAGCGCTTGGGGAGTCGTTGCCTGGGACCACCCAAAATTCCCTTGCAACAATGACGTCATCTAAACCGCTCCGCCTTCCAGCAGCTGCACCCACTGCCTTTAATGTCTCATGTTAGGGAATTCCATGCTCGTATAACTTCGTATAATGTATGCTATTTTTCTTTCGTGTACAAAAAAACAGATAGCAGAAGTTAATAAATAATTATGTGAAACACCAAAAAATCACTATTTTGTTTCTTTAGTGATGTAAAAAGAACTTCAGAAAAATAAGTTTCTGATTTCGTAGTGCCAGGGTGCCTTTTAAACGTTTTCTCTGAAATGAGTTGCTTCATGAGAAGGCCTCTGGTTAGGGAGCACGAATATTGAGCACGTTTTCTCAATTTCTTAGAAAGGGATTTACGAAACTACCCTTGCCTATATCATTCCTGCCAACAAACCTTTATATATTCGTTCCAGCGACAGAACCTGTCGTAACTACAGACTTGGTATCAAACGAGGCGACGGCTTGAGATAAAATCGACACAACGCTTGCATCTTGATCCCCTTGATGCCTCCGAAAACAAGGCGTGCTTCTAACCAAAAGTCCACAGTTACGGCAGGTTTGGCGACAGACAGACAATACTTATATGAAGAAAGCGAGGCATCACGGAATTTGGCCGATATTTGCAAGAGACCCTATTGTACTGTCAGTGACAATGATATTGTAGATTCTCGAAGTGCTGGTTCTTAACGATGCCACTCGCTCAATTGGACTTCCATTGAGGATTGCCGTGAGTTGTTTTGAGTGCAAATTTACCTGTACATAGTGACTTATCCACTGGCGGACTAATGCTCAAGTCTCCGTCAAAATAAAAGAGGGCACTACCGCAATATCCGGGGCCATTGTGACCGCGTAGAACATGCCTTTTTTGTTAAAGGCTTAAGCAGACGTCGTGTGAACGCTTCCCTTCGGTCTGTAGTATAGACCCCTAGAGGACAATCACAAATGTGGCGTTCCCGTGCACGGAAACCAAACGACGAGAGCGCTTGGGCCTTGCAAAGTAAGCTGCTGAAGCTGCAGATTTTTTTCTCTATCAGGCTGTTGTCTGGCTCTCTCTCAATGTGATCCTGGGGCATGCTCTAATAACGTCCGGACAGCCAGTAGGCGGGGGAGAGAAACCTCAAAAAGTGTGAGCAGTTTTCATTTTCTCTGGAGCTCCTGCCTCCTCCTAGGCCTGGTCTAAGAGGATGCCTCTGCATATTGCGATAGCCCCCAAAGAGTGCCCAGAAATAGAGCTCCGGCGAGGTGCGTCTTTGAACGGACGATTGCTGTGCGGTGCTTACCTTTACAGCGACAACACTTCTGATCGATCTATACAAGTTCTTTTGAAAAATACAATACCTCAACGAATATAACATATAAAAAACTAATATGCATCTTTTTCGAACAAAGAATCGAAGAAGAAAAGAAAGAAGAAAAAAAAAGAAAAGAGCAAAAAAGGAAAAAGAGCAGAAAAATATCCGAAACAAGTAAGCACTTAGTATTTCCAGCTGTCATTCATTTCCAGTGATTACTTCAGAATTGTAAATAGCCGGAAAATTACGGCGTAAGCGTCTGCGAAGCTATTATTAGAACTACATAGAACCAGAACTCACATATGTGTTGTATGAAAGCAAAGGCTCTTCATAGAGACACTCGTTCTCCTAACGATTTCAGCTCTTGCCTTCCTTTTCAAATTCACCTACCAGAAGCTGCTGGGATGTCCTCTCGATGCACGGTCTCTCGATTTGGACGCTTACAACATCGGTACTCGTCGGAGGATGGACCTACTTCACAATTGGAACAACTGATGCTGCCAAGAATGCCGGAAAATCTGAGTGGCAGATTGGCGCCGAAAAGTTTGACTGTTTGTTAATAGTCCTCGAGAATGAAGCCGATTCCAAACGTTATTCGCCTGATCAGAAGCTCTACTGAAGACTGTTTTTCAATAATATGGCACTAATATTGCCGTAATTTAGCGCAATAAATGCGCCACTTTGAAATCGGGCAAATATGGACAGTTGCGAAGGACTCCTAAATTCCTGCCCAACGTGAGGAACTTCTTTTCCCTGATTCACGAAGTCACGATCCTGAACAAATATTATTCTCATTTTACATCTTTCGGATATTTGCTGAAGTCGGGAGAGCCATCGGTATGAGATTTGAGAATGATTGGAGAACTGGAACATGGGCGCAGGGCAAGGGGCAATAAGTAACGTATAAAAAAAAAAAATAAAAAAAAAAAAAAAAAAAAAAAAAAAAAAAAAAAAAACCCCCTACAAAAAAAAAAAAACAATGGCAAACCTCTGACCAGGGTCAACCGTTACGTTGGACCGATATTGGAGCGACGTTGGACCGATGTTCACCGCTCTCCGCGCCGGCATTCACTCTCGCCACCCGCGAGCCGTCTGTGTCTCCGTGCGTACGTTCACTCTCGGCATTACTCTCGTCGTCGCGTTGGACTTTGTCCAACGGACGGTTGACCCTGCTTCTCTCCACTTTAACATTTCTTGTGAAAATTTCTCCAAAATCACCAATAACCCGTTCGGAAGACCCCACTATTCTGCAACAACGCCTTCTTCTATTGTACAATACGATCACCGTTCGCACTTTTCCAAGAGGTTAACATTGGTTAACTGGATAATAAAGACGGTCACCTATTGAAATCGCAAATACTGCAAATTCCCCTCCCCCTTTTTTTGATTCAATGGTACGGTTGCCATGCCGGGGGAGAGGTGATATGGCGCGATCTCCATTGGCACTAAGCGCACAGTATCCAGGACAACTCGTCCGTATCACACGCTAGACTTCAGCAATGATTGATTGTGATGACAATTTGGGCCTCAAAATCTCGCTGAGTCCCAAAGATCTAAATAAAGAGTGGGTAGCTTCGTTGGCCTGATGCCAAGGCAAGATGAACGGAACAGAATGTGTTGCGCGGACGAGTTGTCCGGCCACAGCAGGACGTGGTAATTACGGCCTGTGCGCTCCAATGCCAATGGGATCGCGCCATATGACGCACACCCCACCATAAGAGATTACTACTGGACGCTAGACCATTAGAGGCGCGCCTGATCGATTTAGACTGGTACTGAAGATGCCCACTAATCAGCTTTTGTGGCACCGTCCCTTGGAGCATGACGAAAAAATTAATCCGTTTTTCATGGCCAATGCTCTCTCAATGCCTTTGAAAAGGCAATGATGGAGGCGCAAGAAACACTCCACCATTCTGCCTCAAAATCCACAAGCTTTCTAAGTATTAATAAGTTTAAAATGTACTGGCAAGATTCCAACTTAAAGTCACGGGCCGGTACAAACACCAGCAAGGGTGCGCGTATCGAATGTTGTGTTATTTTGCTCAAAATTGGATAAGAAAGTGCAATGAGGATGAATCTGTGTATATGCTCATTTCTTGGCACGTGTGCCATTTTTGCAGACGTAATAAACTGTATACTATATCGTTATATGAGGAACGTCAATGAGGCAAGAACGCAAAAAACACACGGTAAAACGCTTGAATTTCCTCGCGACATCGACCCTGGTAAGAGCGAGAGAAACAGCGCTGCGAGGGGAGGGAGAACACGAGAGAGCACGTAGTAGCGAGAAGGAGCAGACATCATTGTTTTGATCTTTCCGCCTTCATTCACTACTGCAGCGTTTTGAGTTCACATCTAGCCAAGGCAACCAATTCAACACTTCAATTCTTAGACAAATTCAGTACTTGTTAGATTATTACAGAGAATCAGAAGGCTGCGCTCGTTCCTCAACGAGAGGTCTCTTCATCGCTTCAAGACGAAGTTTTATTTCGAAGAACGATACTATACAAATACAATATAACAATGTCAGAAGTTTAAGAAACTAACATGCATAATCTGAAAGAGCAAGCCAACTTCCTCTAGAAGAAAACCGAAAGAACCCGAAATAAGTGAGACACGCAGTACTTAGAAAGTACTTGACAGTAAAAGTACAATATTGAAGCTATTTTGTGCCTAGGTGGATCACTGACAATATAAACAATGGACAGCAAATAAAAAAAACATCAGAAAGACACACATGCAAATAAGGAAAGGTTATAAATATATAGCTAAATACTCGAGTAGCTTGACTAGTATGAACAGTACCGGATCTTCGTGAGAGAAGAAGAGTCGATCTCTATTGGATTCAGAATTTCCTGCCTTGGCTTGTTTACTTGGTTTCCTCGCCATGGCGATGTAGGTATCACTCTTGGGTTAGGTTATCCGTCCTCTGGCTCGTATTCACCACACCCGACACTTTTCGTACGGGTTCATTGGACTTCCGATAGGGCAGTTGAATGCTTGTGAGAAAGGCGGAAAGTTCTGGAGAGGCACATTCACCCTGAAAATAGGCGTTAATTTACTAATTTTTTAAGGATTAGTTGATTCATGGTTGCTTCCTTGAAATATGCGCAAACGGAGAGGACCGAAGCAAAACGGTTTCTGTACGCCAAAATAAAGCGGAATTTTTGAAGAAGAGATAATTAAATATAATAAAACAATAAGACAATTCAAAATAAACAGACAAACAACAACATAAAACTAAACAATTTGTGCCTCAATCACCTGAACATCCCCAAAGGGTGAACATCAGTGTCCATTAAATAGTTTACTGACGATGTCTTCACCACTTCACACCATACCTGAAGAGCTACTTACAAGGAAGAGGAAAGAGGAAAGAGAGAGGAAAGTTATGAGCAAGGATTCCTTTTATTAACCACAGCAACTTACGTTAGCGTAAGCGATGAAAAACAGCTGCTCTGCATTCCAGTCAGACAGTCCGGGAAGTACTGTTGTGAGATTCGACTCTCGTGAGCTTCGCATTTTGTACGCCTAAAAAACCACGAAAATCCGATGGAATGCGTGAACGTGAGGTAATGACAAGGGGCACCAGTATCGCCATGGTATGGGAGACAAATCTCCAGTTACTTCGATTCTTGGAGCTTTTGAAATACAAAAGGTCAAAATAGGGCCCGTTATAGAGGGGACTTTGGAGGCCACAAGACGTTGCACGAAGCCTTCATGTACGCTCCCACTGACGCCTCCAAGGATGCACTACCGTAATCAAACACCGAAACAATCAGGAAGACTTTTGGTCTTCCCTATAAATTTGTTCGAAGTGCCGCAGGAGTTTCTGACAGCCCATTATTTATTTGAATGAAAAATAAACTTTGAGTTAGTTTTAGCTTTCGCAAATTTTCGAAGACGGAACCTCCTGTTTTCAACCCAGGTACTCAAAATTTTGCGTGTGGACGTGTATCACATTTTATTGGCCAATGACGGTACTAATCTGGTCTCATCTGCCAGTACTCACGTGGCCATGAGCTCACGGTAGTCTGGTGAAGGCTTATATCCCAAGAAGCCTAAAACATGCATAGAGGCCTTTGGAACCCCTACGAAGATTCCCCGTCAGAAGAGTCGAAGGGATGACTTTATGTATATGACCATTTTCAAGCTGT
>MU883755.1:0-10787 GCA_036418205.1 Ostertagia ostertagi | reverse complement strand
AGGAAGAGCGGAAGCAGGGTAGTTGTGGCAGATACATCTAAGAGGTCTATAGCCCATGATCTAGCCGATCGTTCTGCGGCCGGAGAGGAAAAGGTCTTCTCGAAAACACCAAGACCATACAGTTATCCTGTTTCACCTTCGAAAACCTGCATATAGGGACTTTCACTTGATTCTTGTGCAGTTAGTTAAACGGGTTTTGAACGGCAAACAAACGGCATTTCAACGGCGCCGACGGATGTCTGGGAACGGCTAATCATTGGCCAGTAGCTTTTCTTACACGGGTAATCCACGATTTTCATCATATAGGGTTGCTTGGAGCGCGTATGCGATCGCTGACCGATTATCATCGCCAACAACCCGCTCACGCCTCCCCTGAGGGTAATCGGTGTTTCCTAGTTGAGCTTTTCGCCTCAACCCATTCGACATGATTAGTTTGCGATGATGCGTGGTTCTCGACTCCGTCTCTCAATAGGTCATTTTGTCATTCAAAGAGTAGTTCTGGAGTAGGTCACCCAAGATCTAACTCGATAGGTAAGTAAAAGTACGAAGAAGCAGATGGAATTGCGAGATGCGCCATGCTCACGTTTTCTGCTCAGACTTCCAAAAGTGATTACCTTCATGGATTTCCTTTCTATAGTGATTCCATCAAATCTGTGTAAATAGGATTGTGTACCTGCTAGGAGATCACTTTCTGTTTTGAGCGCCTGTTGTGAACTACTGTGGCTGTGTACTTAGGTCCGGTGTGGTCTTGGCTTCCCTGCTATGAATAGTACAGCTCAGTAGGAGAAGTCATCGCTAGAACTCTTCTGTGGGAAACCAATCCTGAAGTGAATTAGTGCAGTAAAGAATTGATGATCTATCACTACATAACTTTGACCTCTTCTAAGGCTACTTTAAAATTATTTTTCACGGGGCAGCCCGAAAATCAAGGATCGATTAATCAAGCTCCAAGCGTTTTTTCTGTAGTAAGTTATATCCGGTTTCTCTTAAATGCTTATGAAGAGATCCAGGCAGTAACGAATTGTGGTTCTGAACAATTTTGCGAGTCCTCATGAGGATCTTGTCCCTCCAAAACCACCACAAATCTTAAAGGGCCTCCATGTGACCCTCGTTGAAACCATGACCCTTAAATTTCCATGCATACTCACGACCTTTTCGACCGTTGACCTTCTCCCACACCAAATACGACCCCCTTTCCGAATAGAACCCACGACCCGTTCCGCTTTCTGGTTGACACTTATTGCAAGCCTGTCTTTCAGAACAATTCTTTGTATTTGCACGTTTTTCTGTCGTGAAGCCATTAAATAGCCCGTATCGTTGTGCGCAGAGATGGAACAGTAGACATTCCTCAAACATCACCCAGCTTTAGAAATTGTCATTATGAAACTTATAAAAGTTTTCATGGTGCAAAACTATTAAAGTGGGCATGTTGATTTCGCTACCACTGTATGGGGCTAGATCTTAGTTTGGACTAAAGGTCAGAAGGGTGGACTCCGCAGTGGAGGAAGGACTTCTATTTTCCCGGACTCCCTACCCCTCCCAGGCTTAGTGCTCGCCAATCTGCCCCGTCTTCACTCTATTTTCTGTTCTCTTATTATTATAAACAAATAATCTCATGCATTCAACAATTTTGAAGTTCGAGAGACGCTGAAGGAAAGTTTAAGCGTCGTTTGGTCCCATTTTTGGTCTGTTGTGTTGTCTATATTTTTATATGCTTGATCTTCATGGCATTCATAAGCAGTAGGAGAGGGCCGGATCTCCCCGATCGTTATAATGGAGGCTTTCTCCAAGCTGCGATACTGCAATGCCATTGACAAAGTGTTTGTTTAGTGGAATTTGGCATTTAGGGCTGTAAGACTAACGCCGCGTCCACGCAGTTCGTCGGTTGTACTTTGAAATATGATCCGACAATTAGGGTCACAGGAGTCATTATCGTAAAACCTTCGCCATTAATTCTTTACGTATAACGAAAGAGTTGAACGACGAGGATGCCAACACGATTACAAAACGTCCTCTCAACCAATCTTGGGAGAAATTAGAGGAGATTCAAAAATGTTAATAGTATTAGCTTCGATCTTACTTGATAGGAGTAGGGTTTTCGCAGTTGAAAGGAGTGCCGGGGTGGGCGAACTAATTTGCAAAAAGTAACTAGGTGGATTGTGCTTCATCTAAATGTTCGTAATCAATTAGGTGATCGTTATAGTTTTGAATGCCTTGCGTTTAACAAGAAATTCAAAAACCAGGAGGCCTCTCACATTACCCCCCCCCCTCTCCAGCTCCCCAAAGCTAGGCCCATGAGAGGGTTACAGAAAAAAGCGGGTAAATGATTCGTAGACAGCTCAATAGCTTGCTTACAAACCATCTATAATATAACATGTGTAGTGGTACTGTAGTAGATATTCTATTTTTGTGTCGAATATGGTATTGCAAAGACAGTTGCTGATGAGTGGGCGTGGCCCCAAAAGCGTGATGAAAACTCCTTTTTTTGGAGAGCGTGTTTTGACACGGAGACGTACATAGTAATGGTCTATAATTCTACACGTAATATTTCATTTTGCGATAGATCTTAGCTCATCTCAGACCACTCGGTTTTCAAGAAAAGTATGCTGATAATTTTTGGTGTTAAAGAACTTGGCAAAATTTCATTAAAGCTGCTTGCTAGAACTTCCTCGTGGAGTAACTGCGTATGGTTATTTGAGTAACCTTTCGAGTACCACGGCGCTATATCAGTCAACATGTCTGTTCAAGATCATAAAAAGCCGAGTAAGGTGGAGGGTTTGGCCATTTAGCACAGTTTGTGCAAAAGACGAGAATAAAAAGGCGGGAATGGACAAATTGGGAAGTTAGAGAAAGAAAAACGAAGGTGAGGAAAAGTGGACTACAGTTCCGAGATGATCCTTCGAGGCCAGATTCCATGAATTAGGAATCGGGAGCGCACCGAACCTTCGAACGGAATTCCAGCACTGAATATCCCCACGCGTGGGATGGAAAAGGTCCGACGCATTTTGCCACATAGCAGAACGTGTTGAAGAGATTCACAGATGGACCAGTGGGAGCTGATGCGGTTCACCGATGGAGAAAAAAGAAAAAACACGTTGAAAACAAAAGCAAGAAACATCTTGATTTTCTATGCAGTGAGTGAATCTTTCGGTCTAACCAACAGACGAACCATAAGCGTCAATAAGTGATGAGGCAAAAGAACAGACTTCGGAAATGAGGGAGCATGTGGCACGAGTGAGACGCAGACAGACTTATATACACACGCATACGGTGGCCGCAGCACCGTGAGATTCGCGATTCGAACACGAATTCGCCAGCGCTCGCGCAATTCATTTGAATTTGCGAGAACGCGCTACCCTGAACGTCTGCGGATCCAGCTATCTCATTCACAGGCCGTAACATACCAGTAGCTGATCGCGAACTCGTTCTTCTAAGGTGCACATCGCTTGAAAATGTCTCAATAACTGTGATACAGACCTCTGTAGCGAGCACGGTAGTTCTGCTACTCGAATAGGAGTGTAAAACCAATAAATGGATGTGAAAACGGGAGTCATTCGAGCGTCAATTGCACCTTGTTTGAGGCGTAATTGGTCTATAAATAACCCGTTATACAACCCGATTTCAGTGGGCGCCTACGATGTTCATCTGGTTGAGATGAGCAAGCAAAACAGCGTTGATTATGTGCATGTGTTTGTGAAAAATACGGCAACGACGGATAAAATAGGCAATAATTGCTGATAGAAGAGAACTCAAACAAATGCGCTATAGCTGCGGCTGTGTTGTTGTAAACTTACCTTGACGCCTAGGATATGCAATGGTGTTATAGATAGAGAAGAAAGGGGGGGGGGGGGGGTAGGGCAATTGTTAACGGGCAAAAATTGGAAACAAATGCATAATTCTAACAAAGTAACACATATAACTTCTAACCAAGTAGATAGGCTGAATACTGTAAGCTGGTCTCAAATTCTCAGTAATAAGTTGGTCTTTCGAGAATAGAAATGCGCACTTGTAATGCGCATTTATTGTTTCCCATTTTTTTCGCCGTTCGTAGACACCTATGACTGCTATGGAAGAAGTAAGTTAACAAGTTTAAAAACTAAGTAAACAAAACGGGCAAAAAAGAAATAAAATAAAAAAAAACTAGTGAACAAATGAAAAATAGGTAAATAAACAAATTAAATTAATAACGTGAACAATCAAAAATATGCTGACGGCGAAGAAAATGTAATAATAAAAGAATTAAAATAGATAACATCAATAAGAATTAAAAAGTATATTTAAACAACCCAGATGAAGAAAACCCTGAGCACGACGCTTTTTATATTCGCTTATCTGTCTTTAACACTTTATTAACAGCCTTTTTTAGCTATTTTATTTTTTGATTTCATGATGAGATAAACTTATTGGCTGATCAAAACGTTGTGAAATTTTGTATAACACAAAGAGGCACCAAAATTTATTTCAAAAGAATTCCCAAAAGTTCACAAAGTATTCGAAAAACTCCAAAAATTCCAAAAACAGAAAAAATTCGAAAGAATTCCTTTGAATCTTCTGCGATATATTTCGGTGTATAACACCTTCGTCAGGCATGTGTATGCCTTCGCAAGTATTTAGCTGCCCTTACAGGGAGCCGCGCCATTGGAGTGGAATTCTTTCTGAGATTGTTAATTAATTGCTTTGAGATTTGGAAAGAATGGACCACCACCAATATTTAGTGAGTTCCTGGTCCAGCTGCTCCTGTCCCTGATGTATATATTACAAGTCAAACGCGTATGCACGATTTTAGGGACAATTTGCTAAGTGTGGCGTACCGTTACAAGCACTTCGGTAAACACTGGTGAAAAGGACTGTTTGATGATCCTAAAATCAATGACGAGTAGGCTTATTTTTCTGAGATCTTTCAAGTTCCGACGATTTCGGCCCGGCGGACGGTGACAGCGAGCTGCCTATGTTTAGATACCGTAAGCTACGAAATCCTTACCATCTAGGGTGACAAGCATGACAGACAGGGTTGAGCGCTCCTTGTACCACGCACACACGCGCTGGTCGTATTTGATATTCGTGGGTGCAGGCCCTATTTCGATTTTTGTGAAAAATGACAACGGGGTGGTTTGGTTTGCGTTAGGGGGGGGGACCAGAGCAGACGCTTTTGATGGATTTTCGACGTGGAGGAACTCTAGGAGAAAAGCGAGAAATAAAGGAAATCAAAGCATTTGCCAATCCATTAGACATTATCATTGGCTTTTCCGTCAGAAAGCGGATAGTGATTGTGGGGGGTCTTGTCGAGGGCCCTTCAAAAAAGAGGATCGTGGAAATTATCAAAGTCTATCGACGACAGCAACCTTGCGGCAAACGTAATATCGTGCAGAACCGGAAATCTCTGTAAAGTCCTGTCATCACGTCAGAATTTTTTACGAATTCAGAATGTGTGGCGCATTTTGCGAGAAAGATAGGCATCAGGAACTGATCAATCATTCTTCTCATGTTCAGACTTCGTATTCATTTCATTCAGTCTTCAGTAGGTATCGCCTCAAGGCTAGAGCCCATTACCATTAGCTAAGACTATTACGATTCCGAGAGCTGTAAATTCAGTGCCCACTGGGTAGCCCACAAAACTGAACGGAGTACAAGGACATGACGTAGCTTGAAGGTACTACCTCATCCGTCGTAAATGTCGATAGCAGCCAGGCATGCTGTGCCTCCATCAACTCGAGGCTGACCCCTAGAAAGTCATCCCTGATTCGGGTGTAAAGTGAATGGCAGCTTTAATGAGTCATATTTTTTTGATTGACCCATGTGGTTTAACAGTAACGAAGAAGAGCCTTTCAGTTCGCTTTGTTAGGTTTTCATTCGGGCTCAAGAATGTAGAACACGGTTATGTGGGGAAGGCAAATCTCTTGATGAAAGGAATACCTGTAACACTGACTAATCTGGACCAGCACTTGTCATTTTGCTCGTTGTTGGTGCGGCATTTTAAGGTGAACGAACGGCTAATCCTTGCGCAAACGGTCGGCGGCCGGCAGGTCGTTCGCATCGCATGCGCGCCAAACACTCGACGATTCTTTCGGTCGGCATCGCCTTACGTGGATTGCTTGTCTAAGCCTAATCCCATTGTATATCAGTTATCGAGACATCCGACATTTATGGCCATTGGATGTCTTGACACAGAACGCTAGCACACCTGGAGGACGCTGTCGTAAACCGTCAGGCTCTGATGCAACTTTACAACCGCAGCTCTATACCGGGTTACTTCCTAGGAGGCAGATTTGGCGCTAAGATAGCTTGGGGCGGCTCAGGGGTTGCCCAAATATGGTTGTAAGAAGAATCTTTTGGCAAATATACATACAACAACAAAGGGAAAAATTGGTATTAAGGATTTCCTGAAGCCTTCTCCTTTCCCCTAATTCACAGCTCCCATTATTAACCCTCCAGTGTTCCTAAACCAAGAACAGGCCCGCTGACGCGTGCAACGGCAATGCTTGGGGAAGCTTCTTTCTGGGTTTGTAATGGTATTCCATGCCGTTGGCTGTTTTTCCATGTAACCTCGATATCCTTTTTCGTTTCGAACCTCTACAAAGGCAGCCTCATCCATTCTCGATCTCCTGCTGGATTTTTGCGGTTACTGTAAGTAGGAGCGCCTTAGTCGGAAATCAGGCTACTTGGAACCAGCAGCCACTACCACAAGTTTGATGTGCAAGTGATCACTCTTCGAAAAATGTTAAACTTAAACTTCAAAAAACAGCAAGGTTGATAAATAAACAAATAAGTAGCATTGCAAGGATTTATTGACTCTTTCTATGCGAAATAATGTCTGAAGAATACAGTATAATCATCAGTTTTCTTGCTGTACTCGCAATCAATCATTGTCGAAAATCTGACCAAGAAAGTGAGCACATGGCGGACTTTGACAACTTGGAAAGATATAGAACATTACTTTTAATACATATTTTGTTGTGCCTGTAAAATCGCGTGTAGAGCCAGCTGTTGAAGAGGTGCGTTTGAAAGATCAAGTATCTGGGAATGCCTTAGTCAGGGAAACATTGTCTTCAGTGCCATTCAGTGAATTTAGCACAAGTTAGCCAGTTATAGTCCTCATTTTGAATGAACCACCCCTATGAATCACGTAATCATTGGAGCAATACATAGATCAATTGGCTGTCATCGCCCTATCGGGAAGCTCCTGTATGGCTCATGGAATCGATCGAAAATATTCAATATTTTCTGACTACAGGGAAGATTTTATTGAGTGAAAATAATCAAAACAAGACCGTAATGACCGGTGCTCCAAATCATCTACTGCTTTCTGTGCGATTACTATGTACGGCGCCTTCCGAACCTCTTTTCAATAGCCAGTCGTAGAAGTGTGGAAAGGCACAAGGTAAGTACACTCTGTGATAACAAATTCCAACCACTGAGGGATTCAAAGACTACCGTAAGAAATCGCCATTGGCGGGTTGCCAAGTGCTTGTCTCGTGGCCGTCGGCAGTTACAATACCGAGCGACCGACCTACCGACAATTTCGTTCGTGGCCATTAATCCGTCAACTGTTCAGCGTGGCGAATCGAAAATTATACAGTGGATTCGTGGCATCTCATCAAGTGAACCACTGCTATCGAGGCCATCCCGACACGGAGATCACCCGAAAGCAAAGCTCGGGATGGGTGAAATGGGTCGAAATTGAATCCAGGCGGAATTGAGATCACCTAGTGTGAGCAGAAGGTGGAAGCGATCGGGCTCCTGAATAGGTCAATATAGTGACCATTGTCAGCTGCAAGATTAAAAGGTTCAGAAGGCACATACTTGATCCAATAGGCTACGAGATTCCAAATATGTGAGTGAGTTGGATAATTAATCCTGGCAAACCACATGCTTGACGAGATCCAGCGTTGGGGCTCACTTTACTGGGCCAGAGAAGGGTGCTGGTGTTGAGACAGTGAACGTATCTCGTGAGTGTATCTCGTGAGTCGTCACTCAGCTAACACAGAACGTCTAAGTGATATACATTGACAGAGCATTCTCTTCAACAGCAAGCATCAAAGCCTTTTTGGCTTCTCATAGAATTATCCAAGATCCCAAAAAAAGATTCGTAAGAAAAGAGTCGAAATTTCGCACAGAAAAGGAGAGTAACTCATCGCGCTGTGCTTTCAAAAGCTGACGACCCTGATTTTCAAACGCAGGACAAAATAGTGACTGCTGGGAATCAAGGATGGGCAAAAATTTAAGGTGCGTCTGCTTAAATTCAATTTGTTCAGATTCCCTCCATTTTATACTTCCTTTCTATTTGAGATGTGATAGCGTACACTACGTCCTTTCTAATGGAAACCGAATGTGATGCATTTTACAGAACTAGTGGATTCTCCACTTCACTGTATGGCTATCGTTGCATTGCATCGACGAGGAGTTATGGCGCGCTACATCTACAGGGTGACTACAAATTACGGTAACAAGAGCAGCCGCAGATTCAGTCAAACTGAGATAATTTCGACTGCTGGCTACAGAGCACCAGGGAAATCTCTCAAAGAAAAGGTGCACGAGCGTGGAAAGATCCAATTTCTAGATTCCTGCCAGAGATGAATTCGCCGTTTTCCACTAACACGCCGCGGTGAATCGGTTGCACGGACTACTTTGCACCTTTGTCCATGTCAACATCAGCCAATCCGAGAAGTAATCCTGTGTTTTGTTTCCTAATCTTCAATTAATGCAGCTGTGTTCCCCGATTGTCATTAAATGCTGTGCAGATTTATCTCGTTACCGTAATTTGTTGCCACACTATATGTATGTAGGGGCAGCTAAACGTAACAAAAATTTGGTATGGAGGGAGTTCACGCATGAGGTCAAGAATATCAGATGGAAAAGGTGGAGGCTTCAAGGATTGCAGTTACAGTAAGACAAATCTCGAATGCAGGAACTTCACTTCCTCCTTCAGATTTTCTTCTTCCTACCTACGTGATATTGCGGAGCTTTTCCACTCCATCTGAAGAACTGTATGAACGCAGGAAACAGACTCCAACCTAAATCTTTCTTGTGTACGAGGTGACCGACAATTTGTCTGTCGTTTATAGTGATATAATGTCTTGGTACCACAATTTTGACCCACACGCTACATCCTCACAAACTGACTTTGTCCCATTTCTCGACTCCACGATATTATAGAAGGCTCTCTCACCGCGTTTTACGAATTGTAAAGCCACACAGAGACTCAATGCTAATGCTGAGACGCCGCTAATAAGTGACAAACAGAGCCCTAATTATGGTCAGTATAAGTGGCCTATGGTTCTTTGCTTGCAGTTTTGACTAAACATAGGTAAAAATGGTGGTATAAAAATAGAAAAAAGGCAACTAGCCACTCAATCGGAATTTTTTCCATTCTCAGTCAAATGTATACAAAAGGAATTATATAATGGAGACGAGGAACTTTCAAGAAATATAAAAGGCATTGTTCAGGGATTCGTTGTTATCACTAGACAAAATGTACGAAGTTTCACTCTAGAAAACGCAGGGTGTCCCCCAAGAGGCCCGTCGCGCGGCGAAGGAAGAGACGCAGATGCGGGACGAGTCGCAGCGCGTGCTGTGCGATATGAGACGTAGTATGGTACACTCTATTAACCTGACGCCTAACCGCTACAGTATGCGCTGCGACTCGTCCTTTGCCGCGTCTGCGTCTCTTCCTTCGCCGCGCGACGGGCCTCTTGGGGGACACCCGAAAATGCAGGTTCTGACGCGAAACAAATCTACAAAAAGCACACTGCCAGACGGTAGCCGGCAGATTGGGAGGAGCCGAAGGGCTGCATAGGAAGAAGTGCGCCTTAAGCGGCCACCTATATATGTACATTCAGAAACTTGATCCAAGTAGGCTACGAGATTCCAAATATGTGAGTGAGTTGGATAATTTATCCTGGGCAAACAACATCTTGGACGAGATCAGCGGTTGAGGCTCACTTTACCTTTGGCTAAGAATAGAAAGAATCAAATCAAATTTGGAGAATAGAGGCAAAGAGAGTAGGATCCAGTGAAGAGTGAAATGTTAGTGCAATAACTCAAAAATGAAAAAAACTTCCTAGAGAAGACACTCCACGAAACGAAATAGTGGAATCGTTCTCGTGGCCAACATTTGTGACAGATGTACGGCGGGAATTTGAACTCATAACAAACCTTCTGGTTTTTCGATTATTACCGACACACACGCTATTTTTTCGTTCTTCTTATTCTTGGGATATGGCGCTCAAACTTAAGATTTATGAAGAGCACAGAATAGTGGTGATTTCGGGCACGATGCCGTCAATCTGAAATCGAACGAAATATCTTGTGAGTTTTGTGGCACAAGGATTGTCACTTCGAAGGAGCCTTTGGCGTAATCTTCAAAAAGACAATCGCCGGACGATAGGAGGCGATCCTCCCAAGAAGCGAGGGAACCCATCGTGAGCTGGGCGGTTCCGACAGGATTCAAAAAAAAAACAACAGTGACGAAGTAGGGCTCCTTTTTTTTTTGAGATCCTCACTATGAGTTCTTGAATTACCATGCGACCAATTATTCTACCACTACACCACTTCCACCCTCCAAAGGGCGGAAGTGGTGTAGTGGCAAGTGGCGCGCTTACCACGCGAGCGGTCCGGGGATCAAATCCTGGGTCGTGAGTCGCCCGGGCCAACCAAGCCTTCCATCCCTCCGGGGTCGGTTAA
This sequence comes from Ostertagia ostertagi, assembly GCA_036418205.1. Taxonomy (NCBI): domain Eukaryota; kingdom Metazoa; phylum Nematoda; class Chromadorea; order Rhabditida; family Trichostrongylidae; genus Ostertagia; species Ostertagia ostertagi. The sequence goes on along the minus strand of MU883755.1, from coordinate 107 downwards.
TTGGTACCAGACTTGTCTGGGAGGATAAAAACACTGACTTGTACATCGGCTGGCCCCCGCAAGTCATTGTGTATAGGCCACATCGCATTCAAACGCCACTACGAATG
>MU883753.1:0-12263 GCA_036418205.1 Ostertagia ostertagi | reverse complement strand
GTGAAATGCTGGCGATCACTGTGAGGTCATTTTCATTCCAGAAGTAACCTAAGAACTCCTACCCTATTGGTAACCTGAAACCTGCTCTGTCTTGCTTTCAAACGATTAGGTGCCAAGCCCAAACACATACAGTAACTACCAAAAGTCGCCTGGAACTGTTTTTTGTGCAATGTTTATAGTTCCCTTTACTATTGACATGCCATGTCTTCGTCTCTTTGAATCCTTGAGTTCCAGGAGTTGAGCTTATGAAATTTAAATATACAGTTTCTTCAAGACTTTATAAAGAGAAAATGATGTAATTATGTAGGTAAAAGGTTCCAGCGAACACTCCTGACCTCTACTGTATGTCTTGATTGCTGGCCAATCAAGCTATTGTGCATGAAACGCAGAACCACCCCTTTCCCTTGTGCAGATTCCCAAAACATCTTCGCTCCTATAGGTATACTTGTAGTACTTCCCTGACGATGTAACCTTACACACCGCGGTCCCAAAACCCGCACTCACTTTGGGATAACCCTATTGGCTTCGGGGTCACTCTGCTGTTGCAAGGGGAAAAGGGGGTTCCAGGCACATTCCTTGATAAAGGATAAAGCATTTGCCGTTGATCAATCCCTTTTGGGATGCGGCACGCATTCTACATTTGTACATTCGCAGTGGCGTTTGAATGCGATGTGGCCTATACAATGACTTGCGGGGGCCAGCCGATGTACAAGTCAGTGTTTTTATCCTCCCAGAGTCTGGTACCGACCCCGGAGGGATGGAAGGCTTGGTTGGCCCGGGCGACTCACGACCCAGGATTTGATCCCCGGACCGCTCGCGTGGTAAGCGTGCCACTTGCCACTACACCACTTCCGCCCACGTTCCTTGACGGTGCTGTAAAATCTGTGGGCCTAGGTAGAACCCTCGGCATCACCGACAGTACGGTCGAACCAGCCGTTTCCCGGCTATATATTACTGCCCTCCATTTTCCAGTGTTGTGTATAGGTCAATGGAGTTACGTGAAGGAGGGATGGAGTGTGTCCCAAATGGCCAACGCTGATGAGAGCGGAGCATACTCTGCTCGAAACTACTCCTATCATGGCTTCAGTGTAAAGAATAGAGCGATGATGAAGCTGCCGGTGCTGTTCATTCTGTTCTTGGAATGCGCCACACATTTTACTGTTTACCTTTGCTTAGGAGTTGTGTTTGAACGTAAATTGGTTCTCAAAACTGACCATGCGACCAGTGTGCTTACCCTCCCAGCCAGGTCTGACTCCAATTACCCGACACCGGAGGCACGGAACGCTTGCGTACCTGGGGCGGAATCGGATCCATACACTGGTGTGCAAAACTTAGGGACGAACGTAGCTTTTCCAACGACGTGTTACTGGCGCGTAACATGACTCTATGGAACCTAACCACACATACAAAGAGCTGCCACAGGGCACTAAAGAAAGCAGTTAACAGGAACCGTTAAACGGTCCACAAAGCTATCAAAAGGTTATGATACTTCATCTGTCTCGTCCTTAAGTTTTGCACAGTGTATTTTAGACGTGCCAGATGGGGCATTTTGTAAGCGGCAACACTAGAGCCACTACATCATCTTCGGGCCTCTGAATCCAATAATTGTTGGAAATTAGTCTTATGCTAACTGTCGGATTACTTAATGCTCCGTGCTGAGACATAATTCTTCACCCTCCTGCCTGAACCTTGTACCCACCATCAATCACCAATTTGGACCCCGCCCTTTCGCGCTTGCTAATTGATGGTTTTGTGGTCGGAAACAAGAACAACTCTATTCGTTTTCTCCATGCTGTTTCTTTTTTAAAAAGCCAGCCTATCTCAAAAAGTAAGTTCGTTGCTATTGGTTGGTAAGCTCATTTGTCGAAACGTTCGAATCTACATAATTTCCCTAATGACCTACCATAGCCACAAACTGCACAATTTTCCCTCCCAAATACAATTCTCGCCGCCCGGAATTCCGCCATTCTACTGCGATGGCAGAAAAAGAAAGTTGACATCATGCTTTGTTTGTCTTTGTGTTTGTTACCGTAAAACAGGAAAAAGATCACTGAGCACCCTGGCAGGGCTCCAATAACAGTTCCACCCAGGGTCAACCGTCTGTTCGAACTGTTCGAACGGGGGTCGCATTTGTGTTCTGGGAGGGGAGAGGGGTCGCAAAAAGTTGCCGTTTCACTGGTTGTATATACCCCCCCCGCTCGACGGCTATTTTTGGGGAAAAAGTAGGCGGAGTTTCGGAGTTTTAGGTAGGTTTTGGGCTGTGTCAACTGGTCTCAGAATCAAATACTATAGAAGAGGGAGAGGTCGCGGTGGAGGAAGGCTGGTTGTATTGGGGGGTCGCAACTGTGTGTTGGGAGGGGTCGCAACTGGACCCCCTCGAGAGGGAGGGGGTCGCAAAAATCCCGAAAATGTTCGAACGTGACGGTTGACCCTGGTTCCACCCCACGTTGGGCCAATCGGCTAGCTGGTTTTCTCGTTAATAGAAATTCTATCTGGATTCACATAGAAGTTATACAGAAGACTCGGCCCTAAACTCGCTAGGTATCAGAAGATGTGGAGGACGGAGCTATGCCGCTTCCTGCTCACGGTAACGAGTAGCGTTGTTATGATTAGCCACCATGTCGCAGCGTGGCGCACATTTGTATGATGTCCCAACTGTGTCGCACGCGTTGCGCTGCGAAATTTGCGACGTCGCGCCGTGACCTGGCTATTTCCACCGATGTCGGATTGTGTTTAAATGGTATCGTGCTGAACAAAGTGGTCGATTGATGAGGAAGCCCTTTGGGCGCTTATCTCCTTGGTGGGGGAGGGGGCATAAATGAGCTATTTACTGTACTTGTGATTATGCCCAAGGGATACTGTGGAGGATGGCAATCTGTCTTCTCCCTGGCGTTCCCTCTCCTCTCCTGGGCTTAGTCTAGTTTCATCTACCATCGGTCATGTTTTGAATGTTCCCCTAAGAAAATGAGCACCAGCCCTTGATAACCAAATCCTTTACATTATTACACTGATGCTCAGAATCCTCATTTTTTCCGAACACCAGTTTTCGTGTACCTCTGTCGCTACCGTAACTCGCTGTCAATCGTACCGTTGAACTTTGGCATTCACTCCTCTAACAGTCGAAATGTTACAGATATGTCGAACTGTACTAGTATACAAGACAGTATGTTCGAGACAATTGACCTGACAGCGGTTCGGGTCGTGTTTTGCGTGCTTTACTGCTTGGTATGGGTAGCAGCCATCGTCGGTAACACACTTGTTCTCTACGTGGTCTCGTTCAATCAGGTGAGACTTTTTTGTTGCTAAATAAATCTTATCTATAACCCAGATGTGTAAAAGAAGGCTGCATAGAAATATGTATCCACATTTTGAGCAGTATTTGTTCAGTAGTGGGAGCGGAAGTAGTGTAGTGGCAAGTGGACGCGCTTATCACGCGAGCGGTACGGGGATCAAATCCTGGAGTCGTGAGTCGCCCGGGCCAACCAAGCCTTCCATCCCTCCGGGGTCGGTTAATTGGTACCAGACTTGTCTGGGAGGATAAAAACACTGACTTGTTTTGGGTTTAAAACTGATATCCGCGCCTCCAAATCACTTGTGAAAGGGGCCGGCCACCACTCAACACAGCCACGTAACGATTCCTGATGAGACGTTAGGATGGCGTGTGCGCGTCCCAAAACCACATTCTGTCATCCCAGATCCTTTTCGTCTCCTAGCATCTAACGCGCGCCGCTTTTCGTATAGCATACAATATATTTGTTGATTTAGATTAAAAAGAATTCATGGCGCATCCCAGCAGCAAGGATCACTATTGCGTACCTCGCTCTCTTTTTTTCGTAACTTAAAATCTTCGGGTCAGAGATAATCGTAGCTTGATTTCCACCATAATTTTCCCTTTTCCCTTTTTCATTTTTCATTTTCTGTCAGGATCAAAGGAAGATCTATCATGTCAAGAGGTCAAAGATTACAAAATTAGTAAGATTTTCTCGCTGATGTGTCCTTACTCTTACTGATACTGCAGTGTTGAGTGTCTAATTGCAACCAAGAGATAGATCGTGTTTCTTTGTGCTGCTCTCATGTCGGCTTTACTCCGAATCAAAAACACACCTGCTTCATTCCAATGTCACGTTTTGTAAACAAGTGGAATCCAAACAGTGGAAAACAACATCAATAAAGAGAAAGGTTAACTATCTGGTCTTTCGGAATGCGCCATGTTTTCAATCTGCTCAAAAATTTGCCAAAGGGTAGGGTTGCTTCTGTAGCCTACGCCAGAGATGAATATGAATCGGCGACGTGGTCGCCGTCGTCGAGTGCCTGAATAGTCGAAGATAAAGTGCGAACTAGCCCTCCAAACAGCAATTATTGAACTTTCGGAGCAATCGTCGTCTAGACCATACGGCATCTAGATAGGAGGGGCAAGACACAAGCACTCGTTAGACTCACCTCTAATTACACGACAGGTTATTGCTTAGACCACCGCTATTCTGACCGACAATGGGTGGCTCCAGGTGACCTGACCCCCGACATGAAGCCGTAGGCGGTCGAATGCCCGCCCGTCAAGGAACGGTCGGCTACAAAAGCAACCTTACCAGTGTACAAAATGCCAAGATTTATGGATAGTCAAACATGGAGACTATGCCAAGGGTATTCAACAGTTTCCCGCCTTCATAACGCTTTTGGGCGAAAGTGGTGCAGTGGGAGGGGGCGCCACTTACCATGGGCGTGGGGTAGGGGATCAGATCCTGGCGTACACCATCCGAACCAACCCCGCATTCCATTCTTTTGGGGTCGGGCTGAATGGTACCAAACCGAGGGTAAAACCAATAAGTGGCTTCCTCGGCTCCCCAGCCAACTGTTGTAAGGCGAATTCGAATTACCATTCAATAGTTCTACTACGATTCTGAATAATGAATAGAATGCGTTGGCCGCAAACTTTAAATTATTTTTTCTAAAAGGTTCCCGTAAAGATAGAGGTAGACGGATCGCTTTAGTACTTTGTTCACCCCTATCCTGAATTAACCATTTTGTTCAGGTGTCACTATCAGTACGTAGCGTGTTCATCGGATGTTTGGCCGTGTCCGATATGTTGATGTCGCTCACTTCTCTTCCATGGACAGCGGTCACCATTTTCACCAGAGAATGGATATTTCCTGCACCGATCTGCAAGCTGATTGGTGTATTCCAGGTATGTTCTGCTAGGCATTTTTAACAACATGTTGTGTACGAGCCCTCCTAACCCCTTGGAGCCCTCGACCGCGTAGATCTTACAGCTCACATTTTGGAAACAATTGAGTTTTTTCTTGTTTTTCTTTCCATTTCATTCGATAAGGTTTCTTCTGCATCATACAGTAGGTTTTTCTTTCCAATTTGCTTGATAAGATTCCTAAAAATTTCACTGAAGTCCCACGCGGCCGCAAAACGTAAAACATGCGCGGTCTCCAACGTGTTAACTATTAGGTCGTGAAGAAAGTTCTTGCGCTTTTCGGTGTTTCGTTTTTGAACGCTTTGCCAATGAGCTGTATGTGGTTTTGAAGAGCTTTTCTTGTTCTATCTAACAGCTAGGCTAGCTATGTTCCTTATTATTTAGTTGTCATTTTTTGAAGCCTTGAATACGGCATACTCCAAGAGCAAATTTGCATGATTTCCTTTTTCTAGCTCAAAGCAGGCCAGTATGGAGAGGAAGCAGGTCAAGATATTATAGACGCACTTGGCTGAGATTCGCAATAAATATGGTCTGAAGCAATTGTTCAAAAAGCTTTTGTAAGAATAGCGAGAGCCCTAAAGATTGTGAGGGTGGTGATCGGAGATTGGACAACGCCAACGATTAGTCGAACGTTCTGGTTGAAGCACGTTTGCACAAATCTATTGAGAGGGTTCCTCCTAAACTAATCGCACTTGCATTGTGTTTTCTTGTTGTACGGGAAGAGCTGGAAAGTCCAAAAAATTCAAATAGGGCGTGCCGCGACAACGCACCATTTTTGAACTCGTTCTATGCCATGAAAACGACCTGATTTTTCAATATTTGCGACGCACGATGAAGAGCGGATTCTTTGCTACAGAATACGAACCTTTGGTGAAGTGATCGACCGCGATCAGGCTCTACAAACTTTGCAAAAGTGAAACTTCACTGAAGGAAGGTTGAGGTGACTTTCATAAGGTCAGCGGCTGGTCTAGCTTTTCGTAACCAGGTGGATCTGTTAATGTGGAAAAGTACTCCTGATAATGTGTCAAACTACTCCTAGAACTCTGGCACATATGCTCGAAATTCCTCATTATAAAGGAACCGGCTCGTCCCTGACAGGTAGCTCGGACGCACATTCCACAACCAACCCTGCAGAAGTTGGACAAGATTGGCTACGAATTAGTCCTGCGAACATCCTACTCGGTAGACCTTTTGCCTATAATTTGTCACTTTCTCGACTACCTGGATAGCTTCTCCAAAGAGTTATGCTTCAAAAACCAACATGATGCGGAAACGACCTCCGCCGGGTTCATCGTCTCTAGAGCTCCAGTATTCTGCACTACCGGGCTGATTCAACGCAGCTATTATTGGCAGAGGTTTGTGGATTCTAACAGTCTTTACTCCAATCAAAAAGGTTTCGAATGAGCCGAGATACAGGCATTTGAAAATCAAGGTCGAAAAGCGCAAGAACTTTCTTCACGACCTAATATAAACATCTTTCCATAGGGGCTACTAGTTGGGTGGGGTGACCACGCGGCGGTGTGGCGCTCTGTTTGTCTGCACCTCTGAGGCTTAGGCTGCGGTGCCACCGTATTTGGATACTGCTACGCTTCGGCGAAATAGTAACGACCTCTATGATTAGGCCTTATAGGTTCAGACGAGCAGACCGCCACGAAGCCGCGTGGTTCCCCCCTAACCACGTCAGATCCCTTTGCACACCGTGGTCTCAATGGTCTAGAATCAACATTGAAAACTGAGGAGCAAACGGAAGGCGAAGGGAGAAGGAATCCTGAAAGGACTGGCCAGTCTTCTCCTGAAATAGCCGTAGGGCGGAAACTCCCATTAGAGCACCCTTTTTAATATGGGAGTGGGGAAGTGTTCCATTTGTGTAAAAGCGAAATCAGATCTGACACAGTTACTCTACGACTATTGAAGCTGCAGAAAACTGAGACCGAGATTGAGGACGAATAGGCGCCCTACTGGAAATGCTGAAGCTAACACTACTAGTATGTGATGGTCGTAGACAACTGATAACAAAGGAGATTCTTGTTTAGCTACGATGCTATTAAAGACAGAAATTCCGTACTGAATTCTTCCGTACTGTTTTTCCGCCCACCAAAAAGAAACTGTCACACAATTGACGGAAAGTTGCAGAGCGTGGTTAAAAACCACTGCGCGAGTAGGTTTTCGAGCTTTTTTGGCAGCTTGCCAAATCTCCGCGGACCAGGACGAATTCTTCCGTTAATATTTTCTGCTGAAAATTCTTTGCTAACTAACATCGAAACTTCCATGAAACATTACAAATTCAGAACTTCAAAAATTTCTCATTACTATTTCAATTCAGTATCATATCTTTCTTCTATTTTTTCATTTCTCATTCTCTTATTCTTAATTTCTTTATATATTTATACTTATTTTTTAAGTTCTCTTCGTTTCGCGGCACGTATTCCAAACGAAATTTATGTGTGCTTTTCTCCTCCTTTTTTTAAAATTCTCATCATATTGAGAATACCTTCCATATAATGAGTCGTATCGTGATCACCGCCGTTATGGAATGAGAAGAGTGAAGAAATGAGAAAATTCTGGTTTTCTTGTGAAAATGTAAATAGTTAGCGTGCACATCTCAGTCGTGATTTCAACGGGGCACAATTGTTCCATGCCCAAGTGGGTGCTTTTCGCTATCATCAATCTTTTTTCAACAAAATGTCCTCTCTAGCAAAAAGCACCATTTCTGAACGGAATTCGTGAACGAGTGAGATTTATTCATTGGGGAATATGGGACCTCAAATAATTTCTGAACAGGAAAGGCCGACACGATAAATGACGACTGTCATTTTTCAAGAACACAGAGAAAAATTGAAATATGCATAGATTTCGCCCTCAGGAAAGGTTAAACCCGGGATTAGGCCCGACTAGTAGGAAGGATACCGCAAGGGAAATTGTGGGGTCTGTGCCTTCATAGATCGTGCCAGCTTCGTTGCCCAAATTGCGCGATTAGGGCGCTAATCCATTACGAACCTGCAACCAGGACCCTCGCTGCAACGCTTCCCACCCACGCTATTGATTTTGACTTAGAAAGATCAGCGTGCTCTGCGGTTCTTATCGTGGGTGTTTTTCTCTCCTGCGTGTTGTTTGTGTTCTTCCGTTGATCGCCCTGTCCCGTCTCGTACACATGCTGACCATTGCTGATAAATTAAGGGCGTTGCTATGACTTCCCTTGTCACTTTCACTTTCAGTGAACTGTAGTTCAGCCTTTCACTGCTCAGAGCTTATATTCACTATTTCCATCCCGGGTTTGCCTTTAAAGCATCGCAGATAGCATTGGGGCTGTATAAGGGCAGAACGTGAAATCTTTAAGTATTCGGGTCTTTTTGGAGTGTGCCATACACTCAACTTGTAATCTGAATCCTGGATTTTTGCATCGTGATGCGTCCGGATATCCACCATCTCGGACCCGATTCTTTTCCCCCTGCATGTCATTTTCATGGGTCAAATCCGCATTCAAATGCCTCTAGTCTTCTTTGAATGGGACGTAAAGAAGATGCGTGGCTGGCCTAGAAATCATTGAATCCTGATTGGCTCACTCATATTTTACCAGCAAATTTGCTTCTTACCTTAAGCCAAGTTCATTTAAAAGTGATGTTGACTGATATGCTTCTTCTTTCTCACATGGACTTTGGCCTCAATATTGGGTTTCTGGACTGTCCATGACAACCAAAAAATTGACGAGGTAAACGAGTGGCGCTCTAACACGCCATTTGACATGTTGGCGCTCCTAAATAAAAAGGGAGACTCGTTCGGGATCAATTCTGAAGTAGGAGATGTAAATTATCCTGTTCCCGCCGTCAGACTTACAGGGTTCGACAAATGTGGTGACAAAGAAATTGTGGCTCAGTCCGAACCCGTTTATGAACTAAACAACCTCCTCAAAACGGACCTTACTGAGACTGACGAAGGGATTCGGAGAGCGTGTCACCAACTTTCTTCTATCAGACGTTCTCCTCTTGTTTTGGGCTTAATCCTAGTGTCCTTACCAGCGTTAAATGCCTGTTTTGAATTTCGCCCTTTCCGTTCCCATTGAAATGAAGCCAAGACTTTGTATTTGAGGAGGTTTTGCACGGCCGTGTCCACTGCGGTTGTGGAGTACGAACATGAAGATGAAGCTGCTGACTGGGCAAAAGTAAACAAAGAAGTAAAAGAATTCATGAAGCGGGTCGAACCAATTCCTCGAAAGCGTTAATCGGTTGAAATTGCCTCGTGAAGAATGACTCTAGCAAGATGCGCGATGTGGAAGCGACAATTTCAGGCACTTGGTCTTTATGTGTCTTTTTTTATGTCGCGTTCCGGCGCAGTCTATAAATCCAAAAATGCTTTCGAGTTGTTCAGGATTTTAGTGAATATCCGCAGGCACGGCGCATCCAATTTTATGGACGATAGGCTCAACGTAACACCTAACTCATCATTTGGCCTGGTATGAAAAGTCTTTCCACAGTGGATTGTGGCAGAAACTTCTCTATTCGTGGAATTTAACACTGGTCCAATTGAACTGTCAGTTCTTCAGTGACTTGGGAACTAATGCTAGAGCTGTTCAAAGTGGGCTAATCAAATTGTGTCGGGATGTTTGTTGAAACTTGGAGTGGCGCTAGTTGGAGGGTTCTTTATTTAGCCGTTGAGCTCATAGTTTTTTAAGAGATGAGTGGCGCGACCAACCTACAATGAAGCCTACTGTAGGTACGATATGACTAACATTTACTCAATTATATGCTCAGTACCCAGGCAAAAATAGGTTACGCAAGGTGGTACAGCGCCACGAAAAATCAGAAAACGCCAGAGACTATCACATTTCCCTATAAAATCAGCGCAGATAAGCCGAGTATCTTCGCATACTTGTAAGGTTTTCGAATAGTGTTCCAGCTTATATAGATGAAAACCTAGTGTGTGGTGTAGCTTGTGAAGCCAAACCACTTCCAACTTTATCCGGATCGCGTTCGTGTGAAATGCGTGGCGCAACCGAAACTATTTGGCGCTGAGAACTTCCCTCCATCTTTCCTCCAGAAAACTGTAGGCATCTTACACTATGAAAAGATCGGGGTCTGGTGATAACGATCCCATCCCAAATACAGCTATCAGCGCTCCATTGTGCCGACGGGGGCGTGTTCGAGAACCAGAGGTTGGTGGACAATCCAACACTGCGCTGATTCAAAATTTATTTGTTTATTTATTTATTTGTTTATTTGGTGCACGCTTAGGTGCCCTACAACGATTCTTTGATCACATTGATCAAACAACGCAGCAAATGGATGGAGTAAAATATATAGGTCTAAAACAAAGATGGAAGATCTCAAGTCAGGTGAAGAAAAAAAAACAGTGAAAGAAATCCTTGGAAATATCTGTACAAGCCCTTATACGACATCGGCTTTTTTTCAATTACATCAGTAATTTCACTTGGGAAAAGTCTCAACCTATCACAAGACGAGTACAGTGAAACCGATGAGCTCTACAACTACCACCCTATTAGGTTTTCCTTAATTCAACATTTGAACTCAACGTCAGCGAGAAAAAACCTCAAACATGGGAGGTATGAAGAGCAAATATTTAATTTGGCTTATTTTTTACTGTTTAGGGAGGCAGCATATTCGTGTCAAGTTTCACGCTCACTGTCATCGCATTGGATCGATGTCTGTTGATTCTGAAGCCGAACAAGGAGGTTAGTTCTTCGTTTCCACTGAATCACATTATGGACATTTCGCTTCTGTTTGACTCAGCTCCTATAGAAATAATCCTTTTTTATGTACCTCAACGGATTGCTTGAATTTAGATGATCGGCTACAATCGAGCAGTGGCGATCGTTGTGGCCATTTGGGTCTGTGGGTATGCGCTTGCCTTACCTGTCGGCATATTCTCAAGAGCTGTCAGTTACGACGAACTTTGCGGTGTTTTCTGTGAAGAAATCTGGTTAGACTTTGCTATCGCTATTCTACCTCTTTTTGAATACATATGAACTATGAAAATTAGCGTAACAAGGTGAGCCTAGGACTATTTTCCTATTCGATTCACAATCTTGCTTTCATAATTAGGCCTCTATCCCACTTCGCTGGTCCAAGGGTTGGGAGCCTCCGACAGTCAAAAGTGGCGTGGAAATAGCGGTTGTATCTACTTGAGAATTTCCTTGACGGCGTAGTATATGCCGATTTTGGCTGGGGATATCGTTAGGTCACGGCGCGTCGTCGCCGTCTGTTTTCCAGCTGGTTCATGTTAATAATGTCGCTCGTCCCAATTTCGGCATGATCGCGCCGTCAGCTGCACACCGCAAGTTTGCGCGACGCCGCGCCGTGACCTAAGGAGCGTCCAGTGTTTCCAGGAAAAAATTTCTCAAGTGTTTGGATATTAGGCTGGAACGTGTCTATAGAAACTCATCCTTTCAGACCAGGCGAGATGGCTGGCCTGAGAAAATTATCCCATTCAATTACCCTTTTATCCTACATATTTAGTCTACCATCTTGTAGAGTTTCGAGCCAATAAGACGAGAGATTAGTTAGACTCTAAAGTATGATGAAAATATCATTGATGATCGGTTATTTACGATGCTCAAAAGATCGATTCGGAGTACTGATAACTGAAGATGAAAGATTTAGGCCAGATGCGATGGAATCAGGCCGGTCTGCGGGTCGTCGGCTCTACGGTCTTTCAGTACTGCTGTCACAGTTTGGTGTTCCGGCTTTGATATCATCCGTGTGCTACTGGCTTATCAGTCAAGTGATGTCGTCACAATTGGAACGACGTCGAGGTCACACACTCCTCAAAGAGTCTGAGGAGAAGCTCGTGAATAGAAAAGCTCGCGCTAATAGGTCAGCTTTTTTGTGAAAGAATACTCTTGCAACCAAATCAACTAGAAATTTAGTAATAACACTGGGTATGTTTTTGAAGAACTGTTATCTAAAACTCAGCGTTATTGAAGTTTTTCTGTAATTAGTGATAGAAGTGATAGAGTCGGGAAAGGGGGGGGGGAAGGAGGTTAGGTGGAGGATGCTTGTTCAACAAGGTTAACAAAGGGCGAGGGAAGGGAGGAGGTAAATTATTAAAG
>MU883752.1:0-17103 GCA_036418205.1 Ostertagia ostertagi | reverse complement strand
TCCTATCAATACTTGATATTGTATCTTCCTTAACAGTTTCTAAATGTACAAGTAACAATTACAAGTACTCAAAAATTTTTATTAGTAAATTTTACGCAATTGAATGTTATGAATCCCGTTTAAGAAAACACTCGTCTTACAGTGCACAGATTCTGCAATACAAACGTAGTACATTAAGGAGTTTTCGCCTTACACACATTCCATGACTACCCATGTGTAGTTCGCTCCGCCCGAAAATGAAAGTTGATATGACTGGCTGAGCCGTAGTAAAGAAAAAAAAACAGGATTGCCAAGAAAAATTAAAAGCACGACTTCGCAAACTCACTGATGGGCCCTTTTGTAATATAGAAACGGCTCGAAGATGTTACTGTGGTGGCTTTGTCCCGTAATGAGCATCAAATGTGCTTTAATTTAGCGACTTCTGGCTGTTTTTTTTGCGTCTTTGCACTGTCTTCATTAGACGCCCACCAAATATGTCATCTACTTTCACTTTCTTACGCAGCAATCTACACATAAGCATAGAACTTTCAACTGAAACCAGTAACATCCACATATATTACAGTACTTATTTACAGAACAGAATTGCACAACGATTACTTTAACTATTAACAGGCTGCACCACTGGGGCACAGAGTGAATATAATTTTACTTGGAAGTGATTTATGAAAGAGCTCTTGAGATCAAGATTGTAGTACGTGCAGCTCCAAACCCTTTCTAGATGTTGTCGTATTCAATTGGCTCATCGCAGTCAGCGAAGGTGAACATTATCGGGTTCCCGTCTTTATCAAGCTAAAACCAACAAATGTATAGTGCAACGAACTGGCAACGGGCGCTTACCTTCACTGGAACGTCGAGATTTATAGGGCCTACTGCTTTACTCATTCTATCTCTTTCTTCCTCAGTTAAATGTGATTTCACGTGCAGAAATTCCATTTTACGCAACAGTTCCTCAGCGTCACGCTGTAAAAAAAAGAAGCCAAATGACCAACGGTGCTTATTATTGAATATATAGTAGTACTCTTGCCATAAAACCCACCTTCACTTCATTCGATGAAGTACCTGAAATAAGATGACTAATCACAGCCATGAAATCGCGATAAATAACCTCGTCCTCCAAAAATGGTGCAAAGTATGGTAACGAGTCACGCATCTGAAAGTGTTCACGAGTGAGAGATTTGGTTTATCAAACTTCCCACTGTTTATTTTTCTTGTGCAATTTTCAGTTCAGTACCCCTGACAAAGGGAACGGTCTTCCCTATGTAAATCTGTCGAAAGGAGTGACGTCTCATCGGGATTTTCAGCAATGTTCAATGTCCTCAGAAAAAATCGTTCCTCCCCCTCCCTGATTACGCGCTTCTGGAAGAACTAGATGGCCCGCCCTATTTCATACAGTTTACGTCTGCAAAAACTGAAAGAGATCGCTGGTACTTTCCGTCGTAATGTCATCCCATCCCACTTTGTCTTCTTCTACTGAAAAGACAGGAACACCTAATTTGAGAAATCGAGTCTGGCAGAAAGAGGGAAAGATGAATAGGAAATAAACGAGGAGCCATAAAAAGAATATGAAACATGTCATGAACGAAAATAGACGTGTCATACGAGAAATTAATTAATACCTTGTAAAACGAGCTCTCCGTCAGTGCAATCTGCGAGATGAAATACGAAAAATAGTACGCTATGCGTCGATTATGCTCAGTGGCTTCTCTCCTGTGAAGATCAGTATCAACATGCTTACTTTAGATGAGCCGGAAAGTAGTAGCGAATAACACTGCTATACAGGCAATTGGTCTAAGTCCCACCTGTTGCAAAATTCGAACCTCTGACACATTTTTTCAACAACCACATCCAAAGGCTTGTCGTCTACCATAGAGAGAAGTCGTCTACAAGGGTGATTTTATTCAATTTAATTTAATGAATGCTCATATAACGAATTTCTCACTTGACAAGGGACTTGAATGCGGGGAGAGGAACTTGCTCTTCCCAACGACATATTCTGCACACGAGATCAGGGAGTACATTTACCAGTAGATTACCCTGGAAAGTACAACAAACTTTTTATTCTGCAAGAGAACGAATAAAATGAGGCAAGTATATTCACAGGATTCCGAAGAAAGGCCAGCATATGCATTTCTATATATTCGAGAAGGTAAAAGGTAAATTTGATAGCACAGATGGAGTCGCCTTCAAAGAACCTCCAGATAGGGTATTCACAGGTTACTATCCGCGAAGCTTTGAGAAAAATATCCCAAATTCCTGAGAAAGTTTGGATTTCTTGAATCATTCCCAACAAATCCCGAATCCTCTCTTAATTAAAGTTCCAACTCTTCAAAAACACGTACTGATTTCACAAAAGGAGCAAAACAGACCCCAACGCTCCCCCAAGTTGGCTCACCCTAACAATGTGTTACCCATTTCTCAAAACAATACGAGCAAACGGATGCTTACGAAATACAAAAAGTCGGCATAATACAAAAAAGGTGTTACCAAATAGTCGAATGCCCCATAGAGGGTGTGTCTCAAGTGGTACGATTGGAAATTTCAGCACCTAATTAGTGCTGCGTCGCGACGAGGTGCGAAGTGACCTCAAATTTTGGCACCTAATTAGTGCTGCCTCGCGACTAGGCGCCAGCTACCTGTGGGCGAGACGCGCCGTACATGTCCATAACGGTGCAAAAGATTGGCGAAAGCGATTTCGGAAGGAAGGTGATTTCAGATAAAATGTGATTATTCATTCATTATTACTACTTTTCAATCTTCTGACTCCTGTGAACAAATCAAAGTAAAATTGATGTTCATATTTATTATTATTATTACTCTTACTATTATTATTATTATTATTGTTATAATTATTCATTATTATTATGTTAGTAGTCCTCAACTCCTTAACACCCCACTTGCACCAGATACCTTTGAGGCCCGCAGGCAGTCCGAGGCTCGGAAAAACGGACAGTAGGGTGACGATTACGGACAATTGGTGGAGGAAGGAGGGAAGCTCAAAAGCCATCGGTGGATGAAGCATGGGGCAATCGGATAGAATTCAGCTTGAAAGTCAAAGTATTCGAAGTGTATTGGGCCAAATTCGAAAATTCACGCCGCACCATCCTATATCGCGCGCAGAACTGTGCTGTGCGCGCAACGCGTGCGGCGTTTGGTAACTAATAACTATATATAGTTGCTTGTGAAATTTACACATAATTTGGATATTTTTGTGTTCGTTCACTGATTTTTCTAACCATGTTAGAATGTACATATACTGGCGAATAATGACAATGAATAATAATAGTAAGTAGCAATAGTAGTAATAGTAATAATATTAAATACATCAATTTTATTTTGATTTGCTCATAGGAGTCAGAAGATTGAAAAGTAGTAATAATGAATGAATAATCACATTTATGTTTACCTTTTTCCTTTCCGAAATCGCTATTCGCCAATCTTTTGCACCGTTATGGACATGTACGGCGCGTCTCGCCCACAGGTAGCTGGCGCCTAGTCGCGAGGCAGCACTAATTAGGTGCCAAAATTTGAGGTCACTTCGCACCTCGTCGCGACGCAGCACTAATTAGGTGCTGAAATTTCCAATCGTACCACTTGAGACACACCCCCTCATAGAGCAACCGAGCTACACCCTTTAAGGTCGGTCAACCGGAGCCAGTCTCTGTGAGGAGGGCAGAGAATTGTAAATTGAACAGGAAGAAGTGTAGCAGTAAGAAGGCATTCCAATCTACTACAAGAACATTTAGACAAGATTGACTACCATCGAATACATTATCCATTGACGTATGGTCACTAACCTTGCGGGAAATTTCACGAAAAAGTTCAGTAGCCAATACAGTGACCTCTCTTTCGTCACTTGAACAATCTTCCTCTTTGCCATCGGAACGTTTTCTATTCAACATGCATAATGCTGCATCCGACAATGTTCCTCTTGGCTGGAAGGAACAATGATGAAATAAAAACTAATTCGTAAGCGACAGGTATTACTTTACCTTTAATACGTCGTGAGTGAGTAAATAAGTGAGATACAACAGTGAAGTGATCCGCACATTTGGATCGGCATCCATTGGCCTAATATAAACCATCAAATCCATTACTTTCGAGCAAACGTGACAGAGCTTACATTTCAAAAAGGAACAGAGAGTGACTCTCGAGCATAGCAGGGAACCGATACATGACATCCACGCCAGCGGCTAGCAAGTACTCCTTCATTTGAGGATCCGGGTGGCAGCAAATGAATGTGAATAATGTCGGGCTAGCTCTCTCAGTAAGCTGAGGACTAAACGAACAAGATGAGCAAAAATAAAGAAAATAAAAAAATGTGGATAGCGGGTACGAACCAAATTAAAAGGAACTTTGAGAAAGCTCTTAATGCTGCATTACGAATTTCATCCGGTATGCCTGCGCATCGGATAAAAAACACAACAAGTGCTAAACATCGGCCAATAACGCCAGTTTTGAGTAACAAACGCGTTTGGAATAGAGCCTGTGTCCGTGTGCGAATGAGTTCATCGGTGGAAGGACCTTAATAGTAACAAGTTTTACAGTAAGAACGTTTCATAACAATATATTTTTACGCCATTTACTAGATGTACTAAAGGACGAATTCACGATGAAAAAGCAACCCATTTCAAATTAACCTAGGGATGGTGAGTGGTACACGAAAGAAGGAAAAACCATGAGAAACGGCCCAGAACCCGAGAAATGGGACCCCTTCCTTGCCCGTTGATTTGAGCATTGATGCGACTCTCATCGCTGTGCCCTCTTCAACACTACGCTCTCTCTCTGCTATCTAATCACTCGCCACGTATAGACCTGCGGCGAGTGATTAGATAGTCGGTGGGCGTACCCCGCCAACCGCGCCAAGAGTGAGCCATGCTAGATCGCCGAGGTCAAATCTTTCGCTGCCAATTGCGCGTCAGTCCGCACCCTCAGGAGGTCCGCCTGTCTCTACATATTACTTCTTCTTCGACCTTCATTCTTATCGTGAATTCTCCTTTAACACGCTATCCACTCATGAATACTTTACTCTATTTCTCGTATCCTCCAATTACTAGCAGGCTTGAATGGGAATTTTTGAGAACATATCAAAACAACTCTATAAAAGTGCAACGAAAAGTGAAACCAACGGTTAGAGTCGTCATCGTCCTCATCATTTTCATCGACAGCTGATGGCCTGTCCGATCGTTCTGAATCCGCCTCAGACGCTATGGAATCGCCACTTTCCGGTTTGGATTTGGCGATAGAAGAGATAGTTCTCGCAAACAGTCCCTCTCTGTAGGCGAAATCCATCTCAACACCGGAATGAGGCTTGTCGTAGTCAGCGTACGGTTCGGTAGGTTCATCCAGTTGCTTAAACAAGTTATAAGGCGGCGAATCTCAAAATCTACACACCATTATGCAAACCTCGGCCGCAGCTTCATCCAAGGCCATAGCACGCTTTAGCAGTCTCGGAAAGTAAGTGTCAACATGAACCAGCAAACATTCAATGGCCTTAACCAGAATTCTTTATTTTTTGTATAGGATATTTCCCTGAAGTGCACAAAAGTGATGCGATACCCACATCAGCAAACAACATCAAAACCCGTTCTGTTGTCCGTTGCCAAGCTATGTTGAAATACTCTCTGGAATAAAGAGAAATTAGATAAAGGAAAGAGAAATGCAGAATTTGATGGTGAAAGATTGTAAAGAGAGCAACTCCAAGCAATGGTTTGCCCCTTCGAGTGTCCGAAGAAAACTCTCGAAGTATAATTCACGGTGCGGTGAAAGCATTGAGCGTACTTGCTATGTCAAAAGAAAACATACTAATATGAGTTTTACTCAAAAGTAGATGACCAATAAACGAATCACAGCATATTCCCAGAATTCGATACGATCACCCATTGATCACGCCTTGTTTAGGACTTGAATTCTGCTGGAAGAAATACGGCTGTGTTGAGGTGCTATATTCAAATGGGGCTATGTGAGCTCCTCTTTGGCACAATTGAACAGTTCTGCAAAAGTTTTATTGGTTTACGTTGCCTGCTACTTCGCCGACAGTGCACGAAGATACACTCAAAGACTGTGGCCGGAATTGCCGCTGACGGAACCTAAGCAGGGATTTCAGACTTGTGTTTTCGACAGATTCCCTGGTTTCTGCTCGGTTAAGGAGAATCTATCGACGGAGTAAGTTATCCTCATCCCGCTTCCTTTCGCTTATTTATCCACATAAAATTAACATTCTCAGAATATGAGGCTTTTTTAAGCGGTCAACGCTTCTACCGCACCCTATATAAAGTCACAAGAAGTAACTACTGCAAAATATGAGGAAAACGAAGTGTTCAAAAGTATCGTCACTCAATAAAGACAACGAACCTTCGCGCCTTCACGAAATCGGAACTGAGTTCCTTTGGTGGTTCCTCTCTATACATAACCAGAAGTTGGGCCGCGCGATGGGCATACCACAATGCCTGAGAGAGAGAAAAAAAAACAAAGTTTAGAAACCAACAGTTGCACGATCTGAGTCTAAATTCTTGGAGGAAACTGAATGTTGCAATACCTTTCCTAATATTCTCGAAACTGCGTAGTCTATATCAGAAGACAGAGTAAAGAGTGCTTTCATGCAGTGTCGCATGCTTACATACCAGAACTTCGACTCTATGGTGTCGTCATCCGACAGAATAACTGAAACTTGTGAAAAAGAAATGAAAGATCAACCTTTTTGGAAATGCTACACTAACCTCTGAACAGGAACTTTTCTATGTCAGGGAACAAAGAGTCGATCGCACGCAATCGATAAAGATAAGCTTCATTTTCCTCATCAGGAGGCCCCTAGAATGACACCTTATCTATTCTCTATTGAACTTCTTAATGCAATGAACTACGAACTTTTATCAGCTTCCCTATACCAAAATTAAATGAATAAACAGAATTGCTTTTCGCGACCGCAGGGACCCTATTCCCCAACCCTTTATATATCAACTGACCTCTGTAGAAGGGATCAGATAGGACATTGCGTGGAGAGCTTCACTTGCTACAAGTACTTCTGATGACCGTAAGCACCTTTGAAAATCACGAAGATATTCACGCATCGTCCGCGGATCGACCCTAGAAAACGACATGGATAAATGAGCTAGCAGAACAATTAACCTGCAATGCAGACCTTGCAAACAAGGCTAAAACAACCATTGCCGGATACTTGCTGAACGTCGGCTGTGCTTCGTTGATAATCTGAGGAAGAACGCTCAAATACTGAATTTGAATAAACAGGAAAACGAACAACGCTCTAACCTTGATCAAATGTGATATCAATCCCGGAGGAATCTTGTTACGGCAGAACATGTGATAAAGAAGCTCACTAGTTGCATGACTGTCCCGCTGCAAACGAACTACAATTATTTACTCCTTCTTTTTTGACAAGCTTGCTCTATACAAAGGAGTGCTCCTTTTAGCGAGCGAAACATTACTACCCTACAATAACGGATGAGGAGGCTACACCATGTGACAATCCTGGTTTACCGAGAGCCCCAGTGGAATGAAAGGCTCGGTTTGCCTGGACAGCAAGCGATCCAAATTTGATCCCTGAATAGTGAGCGACGCAATTTGCCAATACAGCATTTCAGCCTTCTAACCGCCGTATTGGCTAATTTTCTTCCTGTGCACCTCTATTTATTATCTTTCCAAAATCGCTCGTACTCAGAGAGCAAGTCAGCATGCTAGGTTCAAAATTCCAATGCATCTAACGCCACTACCTTCCCCATATATACCGGAACAACTACGCAGGCCCTCCACCGGGAATCATATGGTTGGTGCCAGCCAGTTTCGCATACGAGGGAAACACTTATTTGTACATCAGCTGACACTCATGTACAGAACAAATTTTGGCCTCCTGTACTGTCCGCGACTAATAGCATTGAAATGTTCCCTATATTCTGAATGGAATTGAAGTGCCTGGCGTATCCAAAAAGGTATCATCGCCGGCTCAAGCGCTTTTTGTTTTACAGGTTTCGCTTCGCACATTAACGTGTGCGCCAAAGACAGCTCCAGCAAAACAGGCAATGTCAAACTTTCAGTTTGGGCCTACCTAGATGCACAGTCCGAACACCGTCGCTTCATTTCCACTCCTTCGGTAGCTCCTATATACCTCAAGTAATTTGAGTCCGACCCACCTCGGTGAATACTCGCCACCAATGCCGTGTACCTTACCCCATTCGCTAAATCTAGACCATTTTCCATGGTTAGCAGGCTAACTTACCACTGATATATAAATTTCGTGGCAAACTGCGGCCACTTTTGCGCAGGCCCCACCCATCAAAAGCGCCCCCCCCTGCTTTGCTAGCTCCTCCGCTCCTTTTCCTTGCCTTCGCCGCCCAGGATATGAACCATAATTTCATGCCAAACTGCTCCCATTGTGGTGCTCCTTCGCTCACTCAGAGTGTGTTTGTTTCACCGTGAACACTTCTCTAATCCAGATTTTCCTGCTTTGTAGACTTTCTTATGAACGAATTTTGAATAATTTAGTAAGCACCCTCAAAACATGCTCCGCCCACCGGAGGTCATCAAGTTGACCAGAAAATCCGGCGCACACCTTAACCCTCTCTTTTCCCAGTCTCTGGACCGTTTCGGCATCCGATTTCTGAATTTCGCCGTAGCTGCCCATTTCGGCGCACGTCCCGATCACCTCAGCTCAGTTTCGTTGATATTTTTACCCTTACACCACCAACAAACTTGATCGGGACTCTAAATGTTTTCCAAGAGGTATCAATTTCGTGACAGACAGGCAGAGGTAGTGTTTTTCATATAGAAGTGATTTTTGTATCTCACTTCAATTCATTTCATTCCCTTGAAACCATTTTGACTACATCGCCTGTTCACAGAATCCCTTCGAATGCGGATTCCTCCAAGCATAGCAACCCACTTCAAAAAAATACCTTGTCTTGTTTCGTCAGTCTTGTAATTAAAGCATTGGCTGTCTCAACAACATCTACTTCACCTTTACTGAAAAGAAGAAATCTCATTGAAGAACGAAATCAAAAAGGCTACTGCAAGCAAAGCTACCTATTCCTGTCCTTTTTCTTTATGAATAGCACCATCACAGTATTGAGAACTTCTGCAGACAATGTCGGATTTCCCAAATTGTACAAGTCGTAGAGAGCACACGCCGCATTCCTGGAAGATATTGAGAAAATTTGAAGCGCCAACTTTATTCGATTCCAACAGCTATATTTCTGGAGGGCATGTTAAGACGGGAGAGAGAAGAATTTTTTATTTTTACGTTCGCTGATCTGCTACCGTGATTTCTCCACAGAACACGCACATAAGATTCAACAGCATCAGATAATGTTTTCATGCATCTATGGGGAGGACGCTGGTTGGTGGAAAGGAAGGCAAATCGAAGAAATAACCATACGTCTTCCAATCTCAAATGTACGCGGTTCAAGTGACTGAGAAATGGAAGGGCTACACCCTAATCCGGTTTGCTTACAAGATAGCACTACTTTTTACACTACATTTGTGAAAACCACCAGTGGGACAAATAACACGAAATCGAACTTATAGAAAGGCTATTGCCAGCTATATTGAAATGTTGATTATTGGTAGGATTTCAGGTAATATACATACATCATTTCTTTGCAAATAAAGAAGAGGGCACCTTATTCCGAATCGCTCGCATGTGGCGCAGAATGTGACAGCATAGCTCACATCGGTGAAGCCGTTCTGTTTCAGAGAATCGGCGAGAATGGGGAAAACTTGGGTCATCTGCTCGGCAAAGACCATCTTCTCCTGTAACTGAGCATGAATTAGAGCTCATCAAATGAGGACAAATCACATGAGAAAAATAATAACAATTCTAATAAAAAACAGACTGCACCTAAATTGAACTTAAACTTGAATTAATTAAAAAAATTTAATGTAGAAAGACCGAAGACAAATCATGACTTAAAGAACTAACTTGCGTAACCATAAGTGCATGTTCTACAAGATCCATATTTTCTTCGTACGCAACCTCCATTTCTTGAAGTAGTTGCTCCCCAAAAGAATCACCGATACGACTGATATGAATCGATACGTAAAATCTCCCAAATTCACGAACCAACGCATCGATCAAATCATTTCTCGGTAATTTACTGCAAATCATCAACTGGGAACGTAAGAAAGAATGAGCTCCAACAAGACTGCTAAAGCGTCACATAACTCACAGATCGATGTTCTTAAATCGGCCCAGGTGAAGAAGCTTGACCAGCACGCAAAGAGTGTCCTTCATTGAGATTTCAATCATATCTACCAGAAGCGCCATAGTGCTGCAAATGTGAATTGAAATGACTTAGAATCTCGCAATCCATTTAAAACTATAATTACCTTTCAAATGGTTCATTTTCAACGTCTTCACTATCGATTTCGTACGCTTTGCTTTCCATTATAGACTCTAAGGTTGCCCTCATTCTAGCCTCAAGAGATTTGAACCGATCCATTACCACAAAAAATCCTGGACGATCTGAAAACAAGCTTTAAGAGTGGAAGAGTCAAAGTAGAAACAAATAGCAAACTGAAACGCTAACCAGGATCGATCAGCTTGATGCGCTCCTTATGTGCATTCAACTTCTCGCAGGTCAAACTCAAACTGTCGAAATCTAACTACAATATAACACACTATGCAACGATTAGGCATAATTTATCTTATATTGAACTGAAACGATAATGACTTACATTTTTTCCGTAAGGATTCAGCAGCAGATACAATACCAAGAATTGCATAGCTACCTTACGTGTATTCGCTGACTTATCATTAAGTCGCTCAGCTGAATGAATGCGATAAAGCAGACGAAAAGGATAAGATAGGCTATAAGCTCACCAACGGCGTAAACGAGTCCTTTTTTGAGTGAATCGAAAGGAACTCTCCGATTATTGGCAATCACAACCCAACAATTCAATGCTTGAGTTCGCACTTGAAGATTGGAATCAGCAAGATGAGCCTATAGATAGAAACTAGGTAAGATTGAAAGCCTCCACCAAGTAGGAAAGCAGTGCACACCTGTAGCTGGTCAGCCATTATATCTCGCACTTTACGTGCATCACGACCTGGTCTTAGATAGCGAGGCTTCATGTCGGGTCCACAAATAACATCACAGAAAGCTCCAAGGATAGCGCTACGCATTGTGGGTGGCTGCAATAGCTCCCTGGTACGTATTCAAAAAGAAAATAAAATAAATACTATATAGAATAAAGGGAGCTCAAACTGAAAATGTGACTCACATCGTAGTCAAGGAATGGTAAAACACCTCGAATATTTTCAAAAAACGTCAGTGGAGCACATTGAGCTATCTTCTGAATCAGCAAGGCAAAAGGTTTTGGAACAGACTGCGCTGATGTCTCACGCGGGCGTAGCATTCCGACGAAATAGAGCATGTGAGACATCATCTGATCCATATCGCCTAAACTCCCGCTTAGCATTGAAAAAAATACAACCCTTGCTCTAGCCAAGAATACGTAACACAACTATCAACTAACCATCGATCGAAAGTTTTTTGATTGGCTCAACGAAAGGATAGTCCGTGATACGAGGATCGTTGAGATACTCGAAATGCATGCTCGCCTTGACTATTATTCGAGCGACTTCTAGAGTAAACATGAAATAGACATTCGAACAAATGAATGAAATGAAAATTTTCACTATAAAGGTGAGCCATTCTGTGGCTAAAGATCTAGAACATAAATCCTAACCAGTTGAAAGAAACCCACCACTTGCAAGTTTGAAATCTACACAAATAGGACGAAGATGTTCAAACAACTTTCGGAGCTCGGCGCTTGAAGCAGCCTTGGCAAAACGAGGATGAGCAGCAAACTTGACTATGATGGAAGCTAGAGCCCTAAAATTCGAATTGTAATTCGCACTGCAAAATGAGAAGATGTTACTGCCGCTTTCATGTGAATATTGATCGTACCTGAGCAATTGGATATTTGCATCCACAGGTCGCCAGAGAAATTTTATAGCATTTTCTACAGGTTCACCGTTGCTGCGATTTATATTAATGCAGCATATGAAGCCAATCATATCGAGAATCTTGAAAAGAAGGGTAGGTAAGAGAAAATTTGCCACTAAATGAAAATAAAAGTGAACAGGTACCTGTCCACGCAGTTCCTTCCATATAACTAAGTCAGTGTTGAAGGTATCACCCTCCTCGTCGAACTCGACGTCGTTTCCATCCGTTTCCACTCCCAAGTCACGGTACGCACTAGAAAAGTTTATCTAGCAAACCACTAGCAAACCAGGAAACATGAAAGGCTTAGTGCACTCAAATCACAGGCGCCCACAAGAGTACAGCAATTCTGATCCCGTCTTAAATCCGCGCAGTGGCAGGGTGCACTCCGGGAGTACAACCCCGAAAGCTCAAAAAAAATTCGCTGGAACTTCACTTGCAGTGGATCCCTACGTACTACAGCAATTTTTCATGCTAAAAACATAGTGTCTGAACATGACCATCTGACTCCAATTCAGCTCCATAACTCCTATGTGGCTCCCAGTTGCGACGAGACGACCAAATGGCACCAGCACCAAAGAGGACGGTCATAACCGCGATGAGTGCCTTGTGGGTTTCGAGTTTTCCTGGTAAATCTTGACAGCTGGGGCCGTATGCTGAATGTTGGGTAGGGGACGGGGATGGGTGAATGTTGGGGAGGTTCGTCGCAGGACCCACTGGGCAACGGTCGCACCTTTGATTTTGCAGCTTTGTTTCCATTCTTTCATCGCTGCTTTTGGTGTAAAGAAAGGTATTTACGTGCGAATATACAATCAGAAACAGTAAAAGGATGGAAACAAAGCTGCAAAATCAAAGGTGCGACCGTTGCCCAGTGGGTCCTGCGACGAACCTCCCCAACATTTACCCATCCCCGTCCCCTACCCAACATTCAGCATACGGCCCCTGTAGTGAACAAAAATCTTACCGTTTTATCACAGCACCTTCGAGATGGAAAGTAAGCCTTTGAATAAGATAAACGAGCATTTGCAAAACTTCTACGCGATCTGCACACATTTCTGCTAGCTGAAATGTTGAAACACAAGTATATGTGATTCGGCCTGACTATGATGAATGGACCTACGTTCTCTGGCAATGTTTCGCCGGCGCTGACAGCGTGACATAGAGTTTTGACTAGGTCGGGCTTGAACGCATTGAATGCTAAGATATGGACTCACTTCGTCTATTAAAGTAGATGCACAGCAATAGCAATGCAATAGAACTGAACAAAAAATCAGAGAAACGGTGGAGAAGCTGTACCTTTGATTAGCGTTTGGATCAGTTCTAACCAGATGTTCCATCTTCTTATAGTGGTCTCCATCCTGAATCATGCTCACTAACAAATGGATAAAATGATAAAATAATTGAAGGAGGAACCTGCAGATATTGAAAAGATCATCAAAATGGGTGTAAATTTCTCCATAATCACCATCGTCGACCGCGCTCTCAAAACCTAGGCGAGATTTATAAGAAATTCGTTTCTATATGCGATATCTGACAGCTCGAATAGAGCTGAAACCCTCGCTTATAAGTGTTGAGGTGACTTCAAGTTGGTATAATCCATGTTTCCATATCAACTCATGAATAAAAAACACTTTCGAAAAATGTTTCAGTAGAGCCGCTAGCTCAGAGGAAATCAAGAAAGCAGGCAACTCTGTGGAAGTAGAGCACTGGCATTATGGTGAAATAGGGCGTAGAAGCACGAACGCAAGCACGAAGAAGAGAGCAAGCACGAAGAAGAGAAAGTTGGAGGTTTGTACCAAGAGAAAACTATCATTGATTTCAGCAGAGTTACTTCCGAAAATCCTGACTGGATTTTTCGCAGCGAGCTCAGATATTGTCTGTTACCAAAAAATTCTGCACAAAGCTGAAGGTTTGAGACCACTTTGAGAGTCATAATCCAATGTAGTGAGCGAAAGAAAAGCTATGTTACCCAAGCGGAAATGAATCACAGAGACATGAAATATCAGTCCAACTTACTCTGGACGACCTTCATTGCTGCCTCTAATGTAATTGTGTCCTGAGAGACGATGAAGGTATTGAGCGAATGCGACAATAGATCCTCATCCCTTTCTGGAATCTCGAACCTGAAAGATTTTAGATTTCACTGTTGCTTTAGCAAGAGAAGAGACCATACTAGTTCCCTCACCTTGCCACTGCGGTTCGTTCTGCATCAGCGCTCTGATCATCTGCTTCCGATTCTTCGCCAGAATCAGTCATGGTTGAACGAGATCGATTAGTTTCCCTTTTCCTGGTATTTGATAAATTGCCAAGTTTTGTCTCCGCTGATTCCCTCCGTCGACCCCTTTGTTCAGAAAAATCCGATTCTTCACATGATTCCGACGGGTGCGACATCTGGACAGCGAGATCTAAAAAGAAAGCGCGGTGAGGGAGGAGCTCGTTATGGAGCGATATTCCATGGCGTGGAACCACAAAACACAGGCTTCGTCAGGACATTGGATACGAGAAGGATAGAACGAACTTTGGCATTCTGCCAAAATCCGAGGGAAAGCGTTCACTGCATTTTCGAATGTGCTACTATACAAGTAGGGTGGGCACGCCGCATTTTTTGAACAGAAATGTATGTAAGTGGGACTGCTGCCCGCTACTATACTGTCACGAGAATCGGGGAATTCGTGAGCCAGGGGAGTGTAGCCAATCTAGGGGGTGGGGTGAGGGCAGTCACTCGAAATGCTTGGATGCCCACCCCACCTCACGTGTATAGAGCCCCGACCTGGAAGATGCTGAATAGAAGGAGCGCTATCAGAGTTTGTCACAACAGGAACACCGGAAAGAAAGATGAACAGAAGCAAATCCGCGCGCAGACGTGCCCTAGCTCTCTGCACAGCATGGTCAGATACCAGACGACGGAGTGCAAGCGGTGCCTTCATGATCGAGTTTGAAAGGCTCACTAGAAAAATGGCGTACAAGCCAGTTGAACATGTTTTCCTACTGTCGAAACCTGTGCCACTTATATTGATGTTATGGGCTTTTTGCACCAAAAATGTTGGGTGGTTCAGTGGATTGCTTGTTTATGACCCACACCAGATTAGTCCCCCGTCAACCGCCGGGACCTTCCTTTCCTGCGCAAGCTTTCTATCCTCCGCTATGGTCCCTTCCTCCTGTGACACCAACACCTCCTGGAAGTGACGCGTATGCAACACAATGGTGTTTCATACAGTAGAAGGGACACAATCATGATATGACGGTAGATTTTTCGCTTCCCTTCCTCATCCTCCCTTCCTCTCTCCACTGCCCTCCAGCTGCCACTGCAGCACCATGTGGAATGAACGGAAGTGTGCTAAGCAGGTGTTTATATAGCCCTGAGAGTGTTATCACAACTATCCTGCTACAAAACATTGATATCTCAAATCCTGTAAGCTACCCGATTTGTTAGCGGTTTGTTTATCCCATGAGCTTCCTTCTCACTCACTTCATTTTGCGGACGGACACACATACATACACACACACATACAGATACAGATACAAACCGACACACAAAGTTAGCGCTTTATAAATAGAAGGATTACTGAGTGATGGTGCCGGATCCGGACCGATGTCTCAACTGAGAACAATGCAATAGTCAAGTTATAATATTTATTGCAATTACAGGGCAATAATAAACCAACGTCTTGTTACCGGTGTAAGGAGGGTGAGTGCCAACTCTGAGCCTGCTTGACCCCTTGTTGGTTTAGGGGCGTGACTAACTTAGAGATCGTCGACTTAGACAGGAGGACGACGATTAGGGATTAAGATCGTCGACTTAGACGACGATAAAACCAGGGTGAATAACGGTCGAGGAAAACCCCGACGGGGTCGTATTTGCACCGATAGGAGGTGAGGGGGTCGTAAGCGCAAGGTTCCTCAAAGGACACAATGGTACTTGCCACCTGGTGTTCAATGCCACATGTGTTTCGGTTAGCGCAGTGCGAATAATATTTTTCAAATGTCCAGAAATTGAAAGAAATTGAAATCGAATAATATCTTTCAAATGTCCAGAAATTTGTCCAGAAATGGAAAAGAAATTTAAACCGAGAGCGGCTGTTGCTTGGTTCGTAGGGATCAGTGCAACGGCACAGGAAGGAAATGCCTCCTTCCAAAGGGTCATAGGGGCTGGACAGCGAATATTCACTCCAAATATACACGCTTCAAGAGCCTAGTGGAGGTACAGCATTAGTGGAATGTTAGTTTTCTTCTCCTTTGAAATGAGGGAAGGGGCGGTCGGACGGTCTGAATCCGAACGGTGGACGGTAAATGAACTCGCCTTTTAAACCACTTCTGCGCTCTCTCACGGGTCCGGGTGTCCCCAAGAGGCCCATCGCGCGGCGAAGGAAGAGACGCAGACGCGGCAAAGGACGAGTCGCAGCGCATACTGTAGCGGTTAGGCGTCAGGTTAAATAGAGTGTAAAAAACTTTAGGACGGATTCTTATAGATCTCGACGAGCTGAGTTCAAGGCTGTTTTCAGATTTTGAAAATCTTAATTTTAAACCGATTTATAACGAAAAAACGAAAAAAACGCGAAATCGTCTTTGGCGCCAATTGGCGCCAAATGACACCAGCATCAAAAATGAATGTCATATTCGTAATCAGGGCATCGAATTACCCCAATAGACAAAGTTTCGACGAAAAATGAAACTTTGAGATTTTGGGGCAGTAAATCGTGGGCCCAATCGGCAATAGGGGAAGGCTGAAAACGGTGAAAAACCAAAGTTTCAACTGGGGAAGTAATGCATATCATTCGATAGCATTTTTCACGGGGAAGCTAACGGGGCACATTTCAGGTCTGC
This sequence comes from Ostertagia ostertagi, assembly GCA_036418205.1. NCBI lineage: Eukaryota > Metazoa > Nematoda > Chromadorea > Rhabditida > Trichostrongylidae > Ostertagia > Ostertagia ostertagi. The sequence goes on along the minus strand of MU883752.1, from coordinate 325 downwards.
GAGTTCATCTGGAAATGCAAAAAATCTGATCTTTCCACAAGGGCATGACGAGGAGGCATTTTCACAGCCACAGCACGGCGGAAGCGCTCGTCTACAAGCAAGTATGTCATCTTATTTCTACACACAAGTAAGCGTACTCTACAACAGTGAAGAATTTCCCCGCTACCTCCTCAGATTTCGGAAAAACCTTCGCTCAAACATTGGAAAATTTCACCAAATAGGCTAACTGTCCTGCTGAAAAATGATCTATGATTTCCATTTGAACACGAGAGGAGGAGATGTTGAGCGCAGTCATGTACATGTTGAGTCATTTAACGCGCCGCTA
>MU883750.1:0-10524 GCA_036418205.1 Ostertagia ostertagi | reverse complement strand
TCCCTTTATGGTGAAGAATTCTGAGCAAAGTGTCTGGCGTTTTTGATGTATAAGAACCTTGCAACACTCTTTCTCTTATTCCCTTTCTTCTGCTGAAACATTCATGACACAGGAAACGCTCATGTCCGAATAACGGTAGTGCATTTTGATGGCCTCCATCCACTGGCTGAATGTATGCGCTGGCAATCAGTTGTTACCTAGAAAGTCCGAAACACCTCGACCACTAATCATTCTGTACTTCGCATTGTCTAATACAAAAATCTTCATAGCTATGAGTTCATGTCGACGACCAATACAATCTGCAATAGCTTCGACAAGAATTTCGCTCACCACAGCGCTGCTGCTGCTCACAGCGTGTCTCAGTTAAGAATTAAGAAGTTATTACTGATTGCAAAATTTAGTCGCCGCGGGGGATTGAACCATCAAGAGTATTATTCACCACTTTTTTGGTACTACTAAAACCGTTCAGCGAAAACGAAACATGGTTTTGTGGTCCATACATGCGTCCCTACAACATGTACTAAACCGTTTTCCAAAAAGCGCACCTTGCCCTGAAAGACCTCCCTTGTAAGGCCACGCTTTACCGCTGCGACCGCTTGTCAATCGTAGCATAGGTGGTGTATGCACCCACTTGCGTACAATGTGCTCTTTCGCGTTCTCCTCTCCTCGCAGCGCTGTGTCTCTCCGTCATACCACGGTCGACCTCCTAAGGAAATTTCAGTGTTTTCTATGGCGCTTTTTGCTTTTTCTCCCACTAACGTTCCTCGTGCACTTCTTTTCTAATTTTCGAACTAATAACACGCCAATTCGGTCCCGACCGTGCGAAAATGGGAGAAATGGGAAATGTTCCGAAATCCATCATGCAAAGCACCAGCAGAATTATAAAAAAAGATACAAAAAGTTTAACACATAACGGACGGCCAGTGTTTTTCGCGTGCGCCACCATGTGGCGCACGCCGCCACAGGGTAGGGTTTATGTAGGCTTATGCGAACAGCAGGGTTAAGACGGGGCTAAAGTAGGTGTCCGTGTCTCATCATCCAAAAGAAGAGATTTCCGTTGACGACAAGTTCGTAACCCGCCTTTCCGCTCTAAAACTAGGGTGCAAAGAATGAATGGAAGCTGTAGGTGACATTATCGAAAAATGCGAAACAACAACCCCGAGCAAGGATGTGGCTATATTTAGGGGAAGGGGTCTCGGGACGTGCGAACCATGGGTAAGCCACCCATCAAATAGTAAACTTATGTAAATTAAGACAAATGTATGTGAAATTTATTGTAAAAATCCAGTCATTCTTAGTTTTGGGAGGTATGGTCTTCCGCACTGCTGAGAGTATACAAGGTTACTACATTAATTAAGGGTGAAACTCCAGTTCGGGGGGGGGGGGGGGGGGGGGCACTCCATTGCTATCTTATCCGTAGTACTAGAGAGCAGTTCTTTGGGCTATCGAACACTACGGATAAGATAATAAGTGAACGACTCATTTCGAGCGTACTTTTGATAAGGACCGGTGGATGTCCTACATTCCACACTACCTGCCCACATCCCATCCACTTTTCTGCACAGGTGATCCACCCTGGAGCTCCTGCACCCTTAGCCCTTTGCGGAGGTGTCCTTTCTCCTGGTCCAGGACCGTTCCCTTGGGTCATGGCAGGCGGAAATGTGAAAACGTTTCAGGGTTTCTCACCCATTACACCAATATTTATCAGAAGTCTACTTTAAATGAGTCGATTACGTGTCGTGAGCCCTCTAATCCTTATCTTGAGTATTGGAGAAAAAATGGAGTGGCCCCCCCCCGAACTGGAGTTTCACCCTGTTAGATTTTTAAAATATATTACAAAAACAGATGAAATACTCGTGTGCCAGCCTGTGGCGCACGTCATCCATTACGGGTTAATCAGCAGTCCACTTTCTGACACGGCGTGTTTTACAGAAGGTCTCCTTCAAGTTGACCTTTTTAATTTTTTTTGCTTTATTCTGGTCTTCTGCTTTTGATTTGATTACCCAACAACAGTGGCACCCGTACGAAATATAATAATAATAATAATAATAATAATAATAATAATAATAATAATAATAATAATAATAATAATAATAATAATAATAATAATAATAATAATAATAATAATAATAATAATAATAATAATAATAATAATAATAATAATGATAAGTGGTGTCTCAGAGCTGTCAAATTTGTGAGGCAAACGCGAAAGTATCAATCTGTTACTGTTGGTAAGTTTCACAGATTCTGGAAGTTTTTATGTCATTTGAAAATGTTTTGTCTGAGCCATGCAGTTGACGATTATTGCTAGGATCGAAAATTGCAAGAACTTTCTTCACGACCCTGTAGCTGTCCGTTTGGTAGTTTTGTGTGGAACACACTTCATTGTTTTGTTAGTGCTAGTGCAGTTCTTAGACCGGTCTGTCATTTATTTTAATGGAGTCTATTGATTTGATTCATCTTAGATGGATTCCTCACTTTTCCATTTGGCAAAGGTGTCGGCGAAGGGTCAAGAGTCACGACCACAATTAGGCAAGGCCGCCACACCGCTATTTAGCTGGCCAAGGAGGTCACACAGTGACCTTAACGGGACATTACAATCTCCATTATTTCGGTTAGAGCGAGTACACTCGTAATACTCCACACTTTCTCATTTGTGCAGCTCTCAGAACGATTCCTGTAGAGTTCACCGAGCAGATTGAAGTTGTCTGCTCTGCAATGTCCACATCAGTAATATATTTAATGAAGTCTAGGTTTCCACTCACGTTAAAATAATATTAATAAGTTAAAATAATAATAATAGATTTATCTAGCAGTCATTCTGTGTTTGTACCACGCCGATTCGATTGCTAGGCACCCTGAGTGCAATGGTAAATAAATAAATAAATAATTGTTAAATTCATTTCCAAAACATCTCGTGCCTTCAAAATAATTGACAGGCTTGATTAAAAATACATTTTGCGCGTGCTACGAAAATAGCAGGAGGTCCAATTAGACTAACATACCCGAGTATCTAGACTTCATTAGTAAGCGTAGGCGGTAGGTTCGCACGCGGAAACAAGTTTGACGTTTGTAGGTTTCCCCCTCTTCTTCTTCGATAACATTCGGTATCTGCTCCTACGTGACAACAGACGACTAAACAAGGAAAACTTTCCTGAGACGGTCCATGTTTGCCTCTACGCTAAGCTCCATCCATGAAGTCCACCAGGAGCAGCGGATGCTCTCGTCATCCCAAACCTTCCTCAGAGGCAAATGACAACGTTGGTCATTGAAGGAAATGAAAGACAGAGGAGCTTAAGGTGCAAAGGTGAAGAAAATACTGAAAGAACGACCTCAACAAACAAGTGGGACCCCTGTTTTTCTCTTGATTTCCGCTTTGGGCGAGTAACACTGGTGCTGACTTCATCAACGTTAACGCTCTGATCCGCCTCTCCGTTAAAACGGCGAGAGTCCAATTGCGAAGAGTGGTGGGTGGGCAGAGGGACGAAGCGTCAAAGGAGACGGGAGAGCCTTGCTAGGCCACCACAGGTGAGCTCCTCGCCAAAAGCGCCATGCTTCGCTTCCATGGAAGTACAATGTTTCTCTACACATCTTCAACACACAATTAATCGTGCCATCTGCCTTGTAAGACGGTGGTCGTGACGGCTGGTGGGCGGTGCGGTTGTGATGACGTCATTGAACCTCAATGGTGGGCAGGATCCGCGCTGGAGGGTGTGGCAAGGGCACCTCGTAACTCCGTTCAACCAGAGGCATTCGATCCATCTTTTCAATCCGCTGAATCCGCATATGGAGGTAATCATGGAATTTCGCTTATTAAATTGATCAATAACCGGCAACGAGAACTGTACAAGCGTCCACAATCCTCATCTATCAAAAGAAGAAAGGCAAGACAAATCCAGTCTCATTAATAAAGATAGCTTAGATAGATTAAGATGGCTCTTTGCGACTATATTCACAAAAACCGCTCTGTTTTGATCGACCCTTTGATCAGTTGTCGGGTTGCTCACTATTTCGACTGACCGAAGGCACTCATGGTTAGCCAAAATGCTCTAAAAATAAACCATGGAGAAGTAGCTTCTAGCACGCTGACGATTGTGGAGCATTACGCATTCGATTAGCAGCCAAGATCATTGAAACACGATTGTCTACGCAATGACTAGCGAAAGTCAACCTCTCTGCGGTACTGCAGGACATCATTGACAAGGTAGTGCCGAATATCAGAATGGTAACTTAAAGGAATCTTCCACGGAAAAAGCTCCGCCCTCATTACCACAGAAAACGATACCTTAAAGGAATCTTCCACGGAAAGAGTGATCATTTTGTCTTGTGTGTAGGATTAGTATTATAAAACTAACACTTATACACTCCGTTGCAAAACTATACGACATACCTCAAATTTCGGGGTTCTGAGGCGAGGGTGGGATTAGCAGGAAAACGTCTACTGCCATTCGATTCAGCGTGTTAACAAACCTACTGAGGAGATTCACTTTCAAATTTCATTCATTTTCAAAAGCATGGGATCAAAAAAACGAAAAAAAGGCCGTTGCAAAACTATACGACATAGCACATTTTTTTCACAGGAATTTTATTTCAGTACACGTTTCCACAACAATTGTAAACCATATAGCAGTATGTGATAGGTCAATAGTCAACAGGTCCGCCATGATGTGCTATCACGTCGAACAGCCGATTTGGCATGCTCTCAATCAACTTCTTCAGAACCTCCTTCTGTATCAGTGCCCATTCCTCGAGTATCGCCTTTTGTAAGAGAGCCACTGTCTCGTACTGTTTTCCCCGAGCGTAGATTCGACGCGCGAGGATGCCCCACAGATTTTCCATCGGATTCAGATCGGGGGAACATGCAGGCCAATCCAGTAAATCGATGTGATGAGCCTCGAACCAATCCAGAGTTGATCTGCTAACGTGTATGGCAGCGTTGTCTTGCTGAAAAATGAGACGATGGCGGCGATTTCTTCTCATAAATGGTAGAAGGTGGTTTTTGAGCACGTCCTGGTAATCACTGGAATTCATTCGGCAAGTCGTGAAGACTATATCCAGCTTGCCACACCAGCTAAAAGCCGCCCAGCACATCACGCTTCCACCGCCAAAGTTCCGCTTAGAGAAGGTGATTGGATTTTTGCGCAGATCTCTCCAATACGAGTGCCATCCGTCCGGCCCATCCAAATTGAACTTTTTTTCGTCGGAAAAAATGATCTGCAACAGCAAGTACCACTCATGGTCGTCCAAAACTACACGTAATAATTAGTACTACCGTCTTCCAATTTGTCTGCATGTTGATTCTTGCAAAGCAAAGACGAGCCTCCTTGTGTTCCTTCGTAAGTCGGGGAGCACTCTTCATTTTCTCACGGACTATGTATGACGAGTCATTAATCACACGTATGACCGTGTCTTTGCTCACTTGGAGCCCCAATTCTTCCCTGATTTCGCTAGCCGTCTTCGTGCTGTTCGACGCCAATCGAAGAATTGAACGGCGATCACGTTCGCTCAGCTTCTTCGGTCTTCCGGTTAAAGTTTTCGTATTATACGCGAGTGGATTCCGCAAATACCGTGCAATGCAGTCTCGAGAGCGTCGATCCGCTGGCTCATCCGGCGAACACTCCATTCACCAGTCGTCGCATCGATGTCGATTTCAGCCTGCCCTTCCGTCCATAGAAAGGCGATTGTTGCGTGGCATTTTGCTCCATGTGGAGTAGAAACATATATGGTATATGTATGCAACATGAAACGGTAATATTTCTCGTTTCCAATCTGGATATAGTTGAGGAGTGTTGAGAATCAGTAGCTATGTCGTATAGTTTTGCAACGGCCTTTTTTTCGTTTTTTCGACCCCACGCTTTTGAAAATGAATGAAATTCGATAATGATTCACCCCTGTAGGTTTGTTTGCACGCTGAATCGAACGGCATTGACCATTTCCCTGCTCATACCACGCTAACTTCAGAACTCCAAAATTTGGGGTATGTCGTATAGTTTTGCAACGGAGTGTATTCCGTTCTTTTTGCTATGTTCATAAGGCTAGGGGCCTTAAAGGGTATCGTTTTTCTGTGGTAATGGAGGTGGAGCTTTTCCGTGGAAAATTCCTTTAACACTTTCACGACGTACGCCCCTTTTCCACTTTTCAGTCGCGTGGGACGGACGCGATTTTGTGGGCGCCGCCGCCCCACCAATCAGCCCTCATCATTTGTGACTGTAATGAACAAAAGTCAACGAATGCCGTAAATGATTAGCAATGTCAATTTGTGAAGATTATTTAAACACATAATAGTAGTATTTCGATAACCACGAAGAGTGGTCACGAAAGAGAACATTTATTCGCTTTCCCTGTGAAACTTTAAATAGCATTTCTCACTCGATTACGAGTTTCATACCACCTATCTGTCCATTCCTAGCGCCTGGCAAGCGATTATCAGCTGGCAGCCCATATGGGCTGCCATCGTCCTAGAAGCACATGTTGTGCAGCCCAGTGGCGCCATCGGCGTGAGTGTGTTAAGACTCTCTCAGAACTATCAGTTGACGTCTCAGAATTAAACAAGATCAGTTGGTCTGAGTGAGATGTGAGCCATGTTTGAGCTCCGGACATCTGTCAGCTTACATTGTAGTGATCTTTTTGGCCATCGTCTGCCATAACACTGACAATAGCCTGATTGCATGTCAGTGTTTGTAGTTCTTGTGAACATTAGAGCGCAGACATACTTGGAAGAAAATCATTTTCAAGCGGTTTTATTAGTTTGCGTTTGACAGTAGGAAGAACCCAGTGTTTTTCTTCCTTTCAGCCTAAGATGCGTGCGATGTTGTGCGATAAATAAGATCCCGCTAAATTAGAGGTGCACTTATATGTCACTCGCAGAGATTGGCTATGTCAAAAAGAAATATTAGGTTGGCCAGATTGAAATGTCGTTTTGGATCATCAAATATTTTCGTTATAAAAACATATAATGAAAGTCGCCATCAACGCTGAACCATCTTGTTACTTACACTGTGTCACGCTAATCACCTCTCGTTACGGACGCAAGCAATTGATGTAACTCGGCGTAGAACTCTTTCTAGTTCGACCTCGAGAAGTTGGGCACTTCAATCTTTGACGTTTTCGTGGTATCGAAATCTGGTTTCGCTGCTATTGTGTTGGTCAGCCATATTACGGAGGCGCCTGACCTGGGATATATGGCGCTGAAGGTAGAACGCCCAGCCCAACTCCTTGATTTCTTGTTGCGTGATTTTCACGACATGCGGTATGCGCTATGCTGCAATAGTTTTGCATTGAGAATTCACCCGTTAACGACGCAGAGCTTGGTCCGTGCTGGCGGGCTGTTGTACGCAGGCTTCAGATGTGACTGTCTGACCCACAATCAGCTCTCCATTGTACGCCAGTCTTATACTGTTTCACCGTACCGTGGCACGACTTTTTCATGATGTCCGGTTTCAGAGAGGCCCTCAGCTGCCCATCAGCCGCCAACCACGGTCATCTTCTCGCGTTGTTATTGGGAAACATCTCTTTGTAAAATGCGGTCAACATGAAGTCAAGAACCTTTTTCCTCTTGAAGTTATGGAGCGAAGTTCCAGTATTGGCAACCAGTACTGCTTGCTCGCGTCGCTCAGAATAGGCCGAACCCATTTTCTATCCTGAAAGGCCTTAACAGTCGCACGTAGGAACTTTTAAATTTTTCTGTTGACACAACTGAATCTCCATGCAAGTTTTGTGCGGTTTGTCGAGGACTCAATTCGTTGGCTTTCTTTATTTCTCCGTCATCTAGAGCTAGAGGTCAAAATCCACGATCTTCGTCCTCAGGTCCTTTACCTCAGTCTTGGAAGAGCTGAAACCATAGCTGAAAGTGCATCAGAGACTAAGTGTTACTGCTCAATGTTTTGCACACAATGAGTGAGATTCGTTGCCGTTTTTTTTTGCTTGAATATACAGGGGTGGCCAAAAAAAGAGACACTTTGCCCATGGCGCACATCATCGAACTTTTCGTCGCACAGGGTGCCGATGTTAATGAAAGTTTTACGGCGAATATTCCTTAGGTGTTCCCCCGTAAACAGAAGCAGGCCCTCCTTCACTGCCCCCGCCGTCTTCAGAATATGACGTCATCGTTAACTCCTAGAATCATGTCGGTTGTGAGCTGAAAAGCAGTGAGGTCACATCCGAGACGCTTATGGGAATCGTATTTTTGTCCGCAATGATTGCCGCTGAGCAAGAAGAGAAGACAACCTTCGAAAGGAGTCTGGCCACCATTGCACGGTTAATCCGTACGACTTCTCAGCAAAGCTTCGATAGCTAGAATCGTTTCATTTCGAAATTCACGGCTTCGGTTGTCGTGGAGCGACATACTTTTTAGATTTTAAGGACGTTGTTGGAAGTTTCGCCGTGAGTCTCTGCCGTTGATCTCCCTACACTTGAGTGAATTCATAGCTGTAATGATTGACATGTTTCTAGTGGTTACTCGAGAACGCTCCAAAAGAGGTGGAGCACGACCTTGTGGTGAATTTCTTCACTTTTCACCCTCTTCTGTTCGATCCAGTCCCTGAGGATTCTAGGTGTGGTTGTCATGAAACCTGAGCTTCTCAACTGCAGTAGTGGCTTTGTTCAACCAGGGCGTACGGGTGGAGTAGGAAACAAATTATGGACGGAGTGCGTGTCGCACTCCTGTCATCGAGTGGTCAATTCATGGGGAATCTTTGGCGAGGCTTCAACCATTTTAGGAGCGAGAAACTACGAATTGTGCATCTGAAACATCAAGGTGTACTGGCCAGTGGTTAGCCCGTCTAGGCTGGCTTCAACAAGGGAAGACAGCCCTTTCAACCGACACCGATGGCCTTCCAGGACGAGAGTTCTTCTCCAGGCTGTAGACTCCAAAGCAAAGAATATAAATCCATTTGATATCTCACGGCTTGCAACGGCAAGGAGTTATATTGCAGAGCAGGTGTTACTACCGCTTTCGATCGGTTTGTGGCTTGGTAGAAGTTCTTGGGTCAGAGCAAAAAGGTCAAACTCATGGATCTTTCCCTTCGCTTTTTACTAAAAAAAGGCGACTAGGGTGAATATGAATCGATTATAAGTTCCTGCACGTTGTGTTCTCTCCACAGCCTACGCAAACATCATCAGAATTTTATAAAGGGGCATGTAGTTTTAGAGGCCGTAGCTCTGGATGTGCGGAATCCCTGCCAACTAGCATTCCAGACAACGTTGTAGTGATCCACGATCCGTCGAATAATTGGCCAACTCAAATCCTGCACCAACCCCCATTCGTAAACTTCTAACGTCGCCCATGTATGAACCCATTACGAAGGTGTTTGGTAGATTTGGCTGTCCTCTTCAATACTTGAGATGCTAGAGGTTTGAGTTTAGCGAAATGTGATTCATTCAGCTCGAGAGGTGAAAGGAGAGTATCATTTTTCAAATCTCACCCCCTCCCCATACTGCATAATTGAAGGTATTGATGCGGCATTCCTAGGCACTACCTTTGCCCCACCTGCTTCGCTTTTCCTTGGATACGAATCTGGAGTTGAGGAGTTCACAGCATATTCTCATCATCTCACCCTCGATATTGAGAATCCGAAATAATCCAAGAAGCTTTTTGCAGAACCGTGTCAAATGTCAAATAAATATTGCAGTGCTAGCAGAAACGTTTTCAACAGGTGAACGAAGGACACATTTTTTCGCTCATGAACGCCATGTTTTAGTTGAAATTACATGGCTGGGATACTTTTTCAAAGTATTGGGTTGATCCATAATTCCTGGCCGAATTTTTTCAGAATCAATTTTCTTCATGTCAAATTAGTGTCATTACGAAATAAGTTAGTATGTTGAAGGAGGCATCAGTACCTTAAACTAGGATGTTCCAGAAGGTCAAAGGGCAGTGGAATAAGTAAGTAGGGATCGAAATGGATCAACGACCAAAGCAGGCGATTATGCTTAACGATCATTTAAAGAAGAACCTTGCAAGGAGTGCAGTAGGCAAGACCAGCGCTGTGTTTGCCTCAGTCTTTGCTACTGATCGGGCACTGAGCTATTGGCTTGAAAGCATCGGCAAAGGCGATACAAGCTGCAAAGTTTGACCTCATCCTAAGCCCCAGTCACTTTCGATGAGGATCCATTGCGCTGTGAATCGGAAGTTCACCCGGACGCTACCACCTGAGATTTGTAGCAGATACCTGGGCACAGCCGATGCACCACCGCAAGCTGTCTGAATGAAACGGGCTGTAGCAGAATGAAGTTTCGATGGGAACGGCATGCATCTCTGACCATGACCGAGAAGCAGACCTGACCATCTGCAGAAATTTCATTCTGCGCAGGCATAGCCTGGACTTTCCCTAGTCGGTCACCAGTGGAGATGAGTCATGAGTCCACTACGACAACAACACGCGGCACGCCTTATGGCTATCTCGCAGCCTGAACCCACCATCTCACCCAAAACCCGACCTCTTTCGTCAGAGAATATTACCCCCATTTGTAGGATTGGTCGGGTATCCCACTTTGAGAACCGCTTCATCTTATATAGACAACCAC
>MU883749.1:0-11172 GCA_036418205.1 Ostertagia ostertagi | reverse complement strand
CCCAAAGACCGAAAAGTAAGTCAGGAGTTGAAGCCCACGAAGAAACTAACTAAGGGAATGCTTCTGAAGAGCTGTTCAGATTGTGCTGCTCCACCTCTTTAGCTATGGCTAGACGAAAAAATTGTTACCAATTTCAGGTTATCGAATACTGTGATGATCCAAAGGATTCCAATATGAACATCGTGTTCAACGATTCGATGACGATGCCTAACGTGACGTTTTGCATGTCGAAGAAACAAGCCTGGAGTCATTTTAAACTCAATGAAAGCGCACCGGTCGAAGAATGGGATATGATAGTTGACGTAAGTTAGATATTCAATTTTCAAGTTCTCATGCCGCAACAATCTAATGCTAGGCTCTGATCGACCTCTATGGGACGCGCCATGCATTTTGCTTCTATGTTGAATATGAAAGGCATCTGAAACCGTACCACACCTCCACAACATAATCTACTGTCAACGTCTCAGTGGACCACACTTAAACATTAGCGGAACATCTTCCATCTCTGATCTATACCACATGGAAAAAATTGAAGAGTTCTCCCAATTCAAGACAATGAAATCAATTATTCAGCATATAATTGAACTATTTTGATTATTGCACTTACAAATCCTTCAATATTTTCATTTTGTGTGGAAGGTTGTTTTCTAAGTTCCACACACAGCGCCCCTTTCCACTCATAGCCTTAAAGGCAGTGATCACGATGGCTGGAGGGCGGTGCAGTTCAATGACGTCACTGATCGTCATTGGTGAATTGGCCCCTCAGCGCGCTGGGGGCGTGGCTAGGACCGCTCTCAGCGCCCTTTCACCGATTCAATGACGTCATCAAAACCGCTCCTCCCTCTAGCCATCGTGATCGCTGTCTTTGACGTAACCAACACAGTGATCGTAAAGCAAAAGGTCCTGTTTTGCTATTTTCAGGAAGCTCTCGCCAATATGACAGACCACGACAGTTTCTTGACAAAAATGTGGGACTATCGCCTTGTCATGGAAGCTTACGATATGATCGCCACATACAACAGTCTCGAGCGCGAATCACATGCTCATGGCTCGGCTAGGGCAATAAATATGTATCGAACGTCACCTCGATTTGCTGGAAAACGAGCAATGTTCAAGGTAAGTCGGATAGAACCTCAGGTTTTCACCGCTAAGGTTGGGTTGTGTGTTACATATCGTGTTTTGAACACTACAGCATCAAATCAAATCACTGATAAAACACTCTGTTGATAAATAGAACCTCGTTTTTATTGCTACTGAATGACCAAGCTCTGCCGTTTGAAGAAGGGAAAACATGGGCACGAATCATGTGCGGCCCCAAGTAAGGGAAAACATGCAATTTGGTAACGAAATGGGGTACCAAGCAAAGTATATATAGCAAAGTGCAATTCCCACGACTGCTCATTGGAACATCCTCTCCGCAGAGTTAATGGCCCTAGGGTTAACCCTTGCCGAACAAAAGCTAAGGAGGGTCTCTTCGAGGGCTACCGCGCTCAACAAGGTGCTCCAACTCTCCGCTTGGCAGTTGGCGTTTGGAAGTGCCACCACGAAAGAAGGTCAAGAACGTTCCAAGCTACTAACAGGCCAAGAAAAAAGATTTCCTCACAAAAAAGGATCCCATCCAGAAAGGGGGCATGTGGTGCGACAGTTCATATCGCCTGAAGTCATCCCAGCAACAACCATGAGTCGGGAAGCCTCCGTGCGCGCGGTGACCCAGTCGCGGCGCGACGTCGCAGGTCTCGTTTCCTGACCCATACAGCAGGCTTACTAAAAATCCTATTGAACCTTAGCTTCACCTAACGTGACCTAATGACATCCCATTCCAGAAATGGGCGGAAGTGCTCGAGTCACGGAATGTAACTTTCGAGGAATTTACTCAAAAGGCCGGCACGGAAGTTCTCCGTCGTTCCATGCAGCGTTTCCTGCGCACCACCTTCAATGAGGATTTGGTCATCAAGACCAAATTGAGAATCTCATGGATCTCTCAAATGCAGATATGTTTCCAGCCATTATTCGACGAGGACAACTTTTATGCCATTGAAGACCAAGTAAGTTTATGAACCGCCTATACTGACCAAGCTTTCTCAATGAACTTTCCAGGGCAATTTCTTCACAATGTTGCTATCCCACAATGCTGAAAACCTCGATGGAGAACACCTTGAATGTATGAGTGTTGACTTCCATGGGCGCCCTTCATCGCTTAACCGATTCATGGAGGGCAAGGGAAGAGCCAGAGATGGATTCACGTTCGAGGTTTGTTGCAACTTCATTGTCAGCTACGGACTATGGGTCAAAGATCTTCTCTTTCTAGCTGTGTGCCGGTCAACGTCATGAGGTCACAGTCGAGGTTCGGGCATTGTACCAAATGCTCGAGAACGACGATCCTGGAACGGCGTGCCGTGACGTTGAGGAGGGAGAGGACAGCGAGTTCGACTGCAGATCTCGTTGTCGCATGAAAATGATTCGGGTAAGCGCCAGATTCTGAGGGAATGGTGTACTGCTGTAGCTTTGTATGCATGGTTTATTCCGTTGATTTCCTTGATCGCATATGACGCTATCATCATAACCCAACCCCAGCGGACGGTATCATGGACCCAACCCAAGCGATTTATTCGCTGACTAACCAGGAAGGTCTTTCAGGGCGTGCCAAGCTTTTTGAAAACGGTCTTTTGCATGATATAGGGGCACATGCGGGAACCACAGAACCATGGTTAATTTTTCCTGAACGGCCCTCTGAATACCAGAAAAGGGGTCCCTAGTTCGATTCCTCGTGGTGACAAATTTTTGCATTTCGAGTTGACGTTTCAAAATTCGCGCAAAATGGAACGGAAACTCGAAATGCAAAAATTTGTCACCACGAGGAATAATCCAGGGACCCCCTTTTCTGGTATTTAGAGGCCGTTCAGGAAAAAATTAACCATGGTTCTGTGGTCCTACATGTGCCCCTATACAATGCTAAAGCGATGAAGCATTTGCGTTGGATTCAAGCCGTTTTGGGATTGCAGCACGATTGTGGTGTAGCTGTGTTGTTAGTGTCTTGGGTTGTGGGGGGGGGGGTATGGTGGCATTGGTTTGAATGCGATTTGTGGGGTGGGCTGGTATACGAATGTGGTCTGGGCGGGTTGGGGGGGGGGGTGTGGTGTGGGCCATTATTCCGGAGTTTGCATAAGTCGTTGAGTGTGTGTTTATGGTCCTCGCGAGACAAGCTGATCCATTTGAACCGACCCCGGAGCGGGATGGGGAAGGCGTTGGGTTGGCCCGGGGAGCGTTACTCGACTGACCGAGGATTTTGTTATCGGCCGCGTTCGGGCGTGCCGTGGGGTGGGGAGGGCGGCTGCCACTTGTCACTGCACCACCTCCGCCCTATGTTCCCCTATACAATGCAAAATAGCGTTCTGAAAAAGCTTGGCACGCCCTAAAAGACCTTCCTGGTAAGGGTTAAGATGATGGTGATGAAAGTAACAAACAAACAGCCTACAAAGAAATCGATCTGAAGAGGCTAATTGGTGCGACGCAAAATGACTACCACATCTCGACAATTTCTACTAGCCAACAGCCCCGAAACTGCAACTCGTGCTGATGTATTAAAGGGGAAGGGGCATCACGGTGCAGAGCACTCGTGACTTTCAAGAACGGCGAATTTTTCATTCTAAAGCATTCTTAGGCGCTCATTCAGTTGGGGGGGGGGGCACCCTGAATTGGCGAGCCTTTTACAGAACTTGGCACTAAGCCGTTACGATGGGGGGGAATGGATTGCGAGAGGGGAGACGTGAGGCAAGCGCTTTGTGTGCGGCCGGCTTGGAACATTTCCTTTCCCTGGTGGCTTGGGTATCGTTTGGTCGCTAGGGGCCACCAATTAGATAGGTTGGGCTAAACGGCCGTTTTTGAGGTCCTTGATAGAGACGCAGAGTGCCGATCCTTGAGACCCCTGGTGCTTGGCGAAAAGCGGGGACGGAGCACCACCGCGGAATTGCTTTCCACTGGCAAGAGGCTGAGAGTTACTTTTACTGGCGATAGAACTGGGCGGGGCCGAGGGCCGTCAAGGGCGCGTGTTCTGCTCGTCCGGCCGCGCGCCGCCCTCCGCTGCTGACCGAAGTCTGTTCCTATGAAGGTTTCATCTTAAAACCTAGCACTGATACCATTCAAATGTTTCCTACGTTATTGAGCAAGAGTTGAACACGTGGGAAAGGATTGTCGAACAAATCTGGGGACGTATCCTCCCCTTCCCTCAGGCTAGGAAAAAACGATCTTTTTGAATACTCTGCCTTTTCCATCAGTCGCCTCTGAAAAGGGGCCTTAATGAGAATATTAGGAAGTAAAAGGTCACACATTGAGAGTTAAAGAGAATGAGTCGTGTTTGAAAACAATCAATTAAGGTGGTTTTCATTCCCTTAGCAAGGGTGAGGATACGGCCCTATCTTTACCGCTGGTTTCATGCTCATAGTCGTAAGTAAAAGTCGCGAGACAAGCTTCAATTTTTTTCAAGGGCGTCCCCTGGATTTTCTACTTCCATCAAAAACTGTGTTGACATCTGGATGCGATTTGGCCCCACAGTTATGCGCGGACGTCAGTGAACGTGGAAGTCGCGCTGTTTTAATCCCCTGCGTACGACTCTACTGTCACCCAAGTAGGCCAAGAGATCACAGGCTTTGTTGTCCTTGGCTAGATTTGATCCTGGGATTTGATCAGCGCCGGGTGTGACTACTTCCCCCCCCCCCACATTACCACCACGCGCTCCTGTATTGACCGACCAAAACCCAGCATTACAAGCTTCCTCTAAGGTAACAGGGTATACCAAGCATAGTTATACCAAGGACCATCCAACCATACTGTAGCATGAAATTTCAGAGATTTCCCGTCAAGTATTCGCAAAGAACCCTCATTAGACAAAATATAAATCATTGATTTGAAAGAAGAATAGTAATTTATTCAAAAATTTACAGGATATGTGCAACTGCACCCCGCTGTCTCTTAGCTATCTCGCTCTGGACGAATTGGATAAGTTCCCACTTTGCGACTACACAAAATGTGAAGTGGAGTGAGTGTACTTAACATTTTTGATTCAGCTTTTAACACTAGAAAGTTAAAAAGCCAATAACTAACAAAACCGCTAAACTGGTGACTACCTAATATGTCAAAAATATACTTTAGCGTGCAAAAAGGTAACTACTCTGATGCGGAATGCTCTACTGGATGCTACCGAGACTGCCGTCAAATTCGATACGAAATTGACCACGAAGTTCAAGGAAGAATGGTCCGACCTGGTTAGCAAAAATTTACTCTATTCTTAACTTCACTGATATTATAAACTTCCCAATAAGTCAGTTTCTCACCCGAGTAAATGACCCCAGAAACACCAAATTTGAAAAATTCTCCAACTCCCTTGACTTATTTGTTTCCTAAACAGGTTTTTTTTATTAAAAGCAGTGGATACGATAGTTGGAGTGGTCTTGGTGAGGTCATTAGTGGATCAGATTCCTCAGCACGCTAGGGGCGTGGCTGGGACCACCACCAAGGCCCTTCCCATTCACACCCACTGACGCCACAAGAATCGCTCCACCTGTCAGTCATCGTGTCCCCTGCCTTTAAGGCGAATTCATATGAACACGCGGCGATAACAACTACAACCTAGATCTAACGCTGATCAACTTGAACTGGGGTTCGTTCGAATATCTCACCATGGAGCAACAATGGAAGTATTCTATTACTGCGTTTATCGCCGCACTTGGAGGTTCTATTGGAATGTGGCTTGGATTGAGTATACTCTCTTTAATTCAGGTACATCAGTTAAAAAATTGCAAATTTGGAAAATATGTGAGCATTTACAAATACTATTAAGGGAGGAACATATCTATACACCTATCTAACGAAGAAGGTTGTGAAAGAGAAGATCTTGAAAAAAGTGTCAGAACAACGAAGGAGGGAGAGTAAGGCAAGTGATTTTCATAAGTTTATTTCAATTTAGGAATTTGAATTACTCAGTGGGTAGCGGCAGAAGCCCCGAGCCTGCAATAAAACTGGGAAATTCCATCAAAAACCCCGGCAAGTTTCTACTACGGTAATTCTTGACGAACAAATCAGCACCTCTCCGCAATCCTTTCAGGACTTCCTCTCTCCATGAATTTTCTGCTTTTTCCAATAACCTCTACTTCTAATCATTTTCTCGTGCTATAGCACATTTCAGGTTTCCTCCACCTCCATGCCTTCGAAGAAGATATCCATAGGAGCTAATCCTTTCGAAAATCCGTTTGTTGCACCGTCACCTACTCCAGGTCACGAACTTAACGTGAGCACTTGTTCATTAATACCTTCCTTCACTTGATAACCGAACAAAAACTTACTAACATCACATTGCACACTAAAAAGCATAACAGCGGATCGCCAGGATTAACATATTAATTCACAACAGACCGCATTCCACCACGCGCCCGACCGATTATAAAACTCACACCCTTATAAGCAGCATTAACAACAAATTGATACTGGTTAGAGCAATACTCCCAAATCGAGTTTGTGGGGTCACGGCGGTCCATGAGAAGACGTGGATGCCGAATTGACTAAAAATGAAAAAAGAAGCAAAGAGTCATCGGTGTAGCCCTGAACAAGGATTATCCGTCCTGAAATAAGGAAAGGGGCGGCGGCCCCGCAGACGAAGTAGAACTTTGCATTTATCCACGGCTCAACTGGCACGTGTTTGAATTAGCCTCTACGCCGTAATCCACGTTGCCTGTCATGAGGAGTACGCTAGGTAACTCGTCCAAACGCTAAGATTAGTCGCCAAATGCTGATTTCGGGTCGAAGAAGAATTTGGCCGTTGTCGCGGTACGAAAGTCACCAATTTCGTAGCGCTTGTGAGTTTTGTACCGCGACAACGGCCGTCGTGCTTGTCGTTGGCTACTCTATCCACACCAAGTAGATCTTCGAACACGTTTTCTGCTGGAGGTGGCTCTGCTTTAAGCATAGAAAGCAAAAGTGTAAGTGGCACAACTACTGAAGATAAATCGTCCGCGGCACCATCGTCGAAAAATCCGCGATGAATGGTTCTACTCAGTCAGGTCTAGTGGTAGACGAGTTTCCCGGTACGATAGCACTCGTTTGGACGAGGTTGCGCCGTTAGATAACAATCGGAGCACTTTCAAAATGAGCAAAGAAGCACAATTACTGCAATCTATGTCAGTATGTTTCCGTCCGTCAGCCAATAACTGAAACCGTCTGTCCACGATGGGCGGCTCTCGAACTGCCTTAGGCACTTACGCGAATCTTAGAAGAAGTTTATCGTGAGAAAATAACAGCGTTAGAAGCTGCCTTCATGCATCACTGCACCATGAGTGTAGGTCGCCAAGCACAGAAAAGCGACTTTGGGCTGCAGGACACCAGGTCGCCACCCTGATACATGGTGGACGACCAAGGATTCTCGTAGCAAAAAGTATCGTGACCACACTCCTGCTCCACCTTCACCCAAGAACAAAATGTAGCCTTAGATTACTTAGTCGTTAACAAATACTAACTCAGTAGAGCATTAGTCAGTTCCCATTAGTCATCACCCCACAAAATGTTTACTCTGACGCAACAAAACCTTTCAAAACGTCAACCACCAATTGTTTCTTTTTCAGGAGGTATCTCCGCCGGGATACAGTCGCAGTCCTAACCCGACGAAGATCCAAGTGGACTAAAACCTCCTCTTCCAAATCAGGCGTTGTTATGATCTTGAAACATTGATATCACTTATGACCAAACTAGATATTCTATTCCATAAAACGATACCGGTGCTAAGCATTTGAGGGTATCAATCGATCAGTTATTGCACTTATAAAATGTTGTGAATGTTAATTAATTACCGTATAAATTTTGAAAAATGTTATCAAATATGCCTCGTAGCAAATTTGTTCACTCTACAAGGAGAAACAGCTCACCTGGTCAAAGTGAACTCCTTTTCACGCGGATCCTTGGACTGCGAGCTTGGATTGTTGTAGAGGCACTAAAATATTCCAGTAAGTCACAAGGCGAAGATGGTACGTGCTTAGGCTGAAATCTTATTTCCCTCTGAACCTGGTTGGCTCTGCGTGTGCGACGAGTGCCGTCAATGAAAGGGACTTCAATAATATTAAATTATCCAGAATGAAAAAAGGAATGACGTATTACGAATGTCGACAGACCGTCATTAATGCGACATTTATGATTCTGTATTGGAAAAGTAAATCCAAATCGGCGCGAATGTTCTACAGAGCGAGACATAAGGGGGGGGGGGGGGGGGGGGGGGGGGGAGAAACGATGCATGTGCTGACTTTCAAACAACTTTTTTTTTTCTGGGAACCTGGTTAAAAAGTGACTTTGAACATTTGTATGAAGTTAAACGCCTAGATAAAGACTACGAAAAGGCGGAGAAAGCACAGAAAGGTATGAAAAGCGACAAGAAGGATGAAAAGAACCGAAGAGATGCAAAGCTTATCCGACTGACGAGAAAAGGTCAACAGTCCACGGGTCAACTTAGCCAATCGAAAGAAAGAGAATGAAAAAATACGAAGATTGACATTGGAATGAAGCCACTAGCACTTGGTACCTATGAAAGACTCATTAAGCATATCTGGTCAGCACTTCGCACAGGCTTGTGATTCGATGCCCTATATGTTGCGCGTAGCGCGCTGACGTTCATAACTGCTGTAAAGACTTTCACAAGCGGACTCGGTGAAATGAAATAGCGAACTCGCCAGGGAGTCGATTTAATGTCCTACTGCATGTAAGCCTAAATTGCAACCGCTGTGCTTTTCCGTTTTGTAACTTGGCTTAGGCTTAACAATTTTAAATTATTTCGTTTATAAACGTTTTTTCTTTCTTAATTCAAGGGACGTTCGCAGAACAGTTCAGACCTCAGCGTCTCAAGACGGAAGCAACGGTATGCCTCATTTCAATTGGCCCAGTTGAACCTTTGCATACCTACTGTCAGATGCATAAGATCGAAAAGGAAATAAAGAGTGAGTAAAGCGAGCTTGAATCGCTTCAGATGCTTTTAGATGCTGTCATAGAGGGAAGTATCCGCACATGCCAACAGAGTTGACGTCAGAAGAAAAAGTGGATCAAATACAAAATGAGAAAGAACTTCTCGGAATGAAGTGTCAAATTTTCAGTTATTCAAATAAATAAAAGCTAGTGGTTTCATTCAGCACCACAAATATCCCCAAAACGTTCATTCCCCAGACAAACGTACTCTTCTGAAAACAAATTTGGTTACAAAGACTTTAGGAGTACGAGACATCTCGGAGAGAAATTTTTGAGAAGAGAAACAAAGAAGAAAGTAACTTGAATGTAAAAAAAAATTGGTTGATACTTCAAAAAAGAAGAAAGAATTACATGCACTTATGAAAACAAAAATGGTAATCAGGAGGGGGAGGTGCGAGGGAGACAAATAAAGCACTCTCCCTTCATTTTTAGAGCTAAATTTATTACAATAAAGGATAAAGGATAAAGCATTTGCCGTTGATCAATTTTTGGGATGCGGCACGCATTCTACTTCCATTTGTACATTCGCAGTGGCGTTTGAATGCGATGTGGCCTATACAATGACTTGCGGGGGCCAGCCGATGTACAAGTCAGTGTTTTTATCCTCCCAGACAAGTCTGGTACCAATTAACCGACCCCGGAGGGATGGAAGGCTTGGTTGGCCCGGGCGACTCACGACCCAGGATTTGATCCCCGGACCGCTCGCGTGGTAAGCGCGCCACTTGTCACTACACCACTTCCGCCCTTAACACTTTATAAATTCAAAAAGATAACCACGCAAACTCTGAAGAGCTCAATATTACCCCGCCCCTGGGACCTAGTCCATCAAATCGATCGGTCAAAGGAATTATGCAGCAGCCTTAGCAGTAGCAACTACACTAGAGCTCCTTGAACTTGACGCTGACGATGTCATATTTTAATGACGGTGAGGGCGCTGAAGAGAGGGCCTGCTTTTGCTCAATGAGGGGGGGGGGGTATCGTATGGAAAAAAATTGGCACTGATGAACTTCCATCAAGAGCGGCACCCTGCGACGAAAAAATTGCTACGTGCGGAAGAATGACTTTATTCCCCACCCCTCCCCCTCGCTGCACATAAAATTTAGGTGAGTGAGCAAGGAAGGTAACAAATTCTAAAACCTAGAGGACTATGTGTTACTACAAAGCTAACTAACCACAATGAACACGACGTATATGTGTCTCGTAATCGTCGTCAGATACTCCTTCCAATGGTAGCTTCTGACAAACGTTGTTCTCGCCATAACTGAAACAGTAATAATGAAAAACACTATACAGTTGAATCATGGTATTCAAAGAACAAAAACGTATAGCCGCATTGGGAAATCGATCGCTCCCTGATGTTAACACAGCTGCTTCCAAAGAGGACGCTCTACAAAGCCTTTCCATATGCTATCGGCTTCAGTACGTTCTCATTTTTCAAGAACTTCATTTCCGCAGTCAGAAAGAGAAATCGAAGAAGTGCTCTGCATCTCAATAGTCACCCCCAAAGAGCTCTATTCAAGTACGGTCGAGCAACATTGAAGACCGCAAAAATTGTCCTCTCTTTGGGCAACAGAACCCCTTCTTTTATTTCGCATAACAAACCAAAAAGGAGCGAAGACGGATGCAAAATGTGAAGAAATGCACGCATACAAAGAAATTATCCATTAATACAATGACGTGATAAAAAGAAATAAAACAGAATAAATGGTGAGAATGTCACGTCGAATTCTAATCTTTCGATCAATAAGCGTCACAATGAAAAAGCGTGTCGCTATTCAAAGGGAAGAAATGATTGTTTTCATGCGTGTAAACCAATGCGAAAACGTCAAGACCTCGGAACAAAACCGTGATATTCTTATGTGCGCGACCTTCGTCAGAGATTTGCTCTAATGCTTGAGTAAGTGCAAAACATTAAGCAGTAACCCTTTCATACAAAAGGCAACAAACTTTCTATTCCGCGTGACAAGTTGAACTGCCAAGATAAATCATGTGAGGATCGGAGAATAGAGCAACAATCTCAGGCAGGTTTTCCTATCAAGAAATTAGGGAGCGAACCCTTAGGAAGGCCTTCTATGATGCAAAGAGAAAGCGGGAAAAATATTAAAAAGAAGTCCCTGATTAATTCTGTTTGAGTACTGCTAGATCGCAGGGTCTAAATTGCAGACACCCACGAATGTT
>MU883747.1:0-11897 GCA_036418205.1 Ostertagia ostertagi | reverse complement strand
TGTAGTAACGACTATGTTGTAGAGAAAGCATAATACAGAAGTCTTGACAACATCTGTTGTCAGTACCATCACGATGAACGTCCGCATTCTTCATTGAAGGGGAACCGGTCGTGCGCAACATCCTTCTCGGTCCGCAAATGAGAGTTTCCTTCGTGGCTTTCGCTTTCATTTTCAAAATACTCATCTTCATCGCGTTTGTGGTCTCCCGGAACAACTAATGCCTCTGGAGGTGCAGACTCCGCCAAAAGGGCACCAGTTTGCCGAGTCCGTGATCAGAGTGACATTCGTGCTCAAGGCAAGGAAAACCTCCAAGGGACATTTTCGAACGTGAAAAGGAAGAAGAAGCTAGCAGCAATGGCACAAAGTGGCACAGATCAGTATCATATTCGTGATCAGCGCATTGAATTGGCTATACAGATGAGCTTCACAAAAAACTGGTTTTCCGTGGTCCTATGCGGCAGACATTCAAAAATCTGTTTAGTCGCCAACGTGTTGAATGTGTGTAGTTTAAAATGAAGAACGCCCGCGGTGGCTTGAAAGGTGTCCTAAATGCATGAAAAATACCTAGGTCGACTTGGCAAACGTTTGCTATAATTTGAAAAAAGTCCGAATTGAATTGAAAAATGTCCGGGATCTATTGAAATTTGTCCATTTTGAAGTAGAATGCTAATGTGAAGATGGGTGTTTGTATTATAACATATATGGCTTCTCTTGACAACTTGAGATTTTTTTGGGTTTGAATTGAGGGTTCGCGGCAGTAATCTGGGCAAAGTATTAGGTCGGTCAAAAAGTATCCGCCGTTTTGAGCCCCAAACTTTGAAGCACCACAACTTTGCTGAAACACATCCTTCTCCTTTGGAATAAAACTATTATGTTCACCATATTGTTGTCAATCATATCCATGCTAATATCTACCCTTCCGGTAGAAGTCCAAATTACAGCAAGTCTAAAGATGTAGGAAGGCGGTTTCGACATGCCCCAATTCTAAACGCGATTCCTCCTCCGAGAATTGAGTTCAAAAGCGGGGAATTGGTGTTTTGTTAGAGATATACCTGGGCTATATCAAGGATGGCAGATGAGGTTTGAACCATTTCTGAATGGATTTTACAGAGCGTACTTCTCGGTGGGCGATTCTAGCGCTATCGTGGTGAAGGACTGGACCTCATTTTTTCCTTGAAGCAGACTATCATCCCCGTAGTTTCCTATGTTCTATGTTCTATTCTTTACGAAAATTGTCCAGCGTTGTCGAATGACTCGATTCTCGGATCTTGCATTGTGCTAGGCCATCAGAAATTGAGTGAAGTCGTTGCTGGAGGCGGTCCATGTTTGGCAACATTCAAAGGCAGCTTAATTTCGTCCACTTATTTAGCAACCCTTTCACTGTTTGCGTGCAGAAGCGTAGTCTTACCCTACGCTATCACCCATCTTGGAAACAGTTCCTTACTGTTGCAAGGAAGAGTCTGAGCACACACCTCCACGCGCGTCTCAACGATTCAAGGTGCCGGCAGGAATCAATTCGATGAATAAGTTGACGACATTTTTCCTCCTTCCTCACAGCGTGCACCCAGCCGAGTTCGGTGCCACTAGAGGCCCAATATCCCCTGCCACACCTGTGGTTGGGTATTCGTGATAAGCTCCCTTCATTCCTTTTGTACGATCCCGTTCATCAAGGTCATTGCTTTTGCTACGCGTACCAGTTTCGAGCTTTGTTTCTCCAGGCTCAAACCTGAAGAGCCAATCTCGCGTTATGCGTTCCCTAGATACATTCCTTCTCAAAGCAGTTACCATATTTCGGACTGGCCCTGCCGTGTCTGTTCCAAGTTTGAAGACATGAAGTGGCCAACAGTCGAAAATCACGATTTTGCTTAACTCAAAAGGGAGGGCAAAACGACAGAAGTTCCTAGAATCACCTCAAACCTCTGTATGGACATGAAAGGGCTGATCTTCTCTACAAGATGGCATCCAGAATATTTGAACAGTTGCAAGAGAATTCACCAAAAAATGTAGTAGAACACTCAAGGTGCAAAACGGCGGATACTTTTTGACCAACCATACTTCCATGTTGAAAGTTTGACCTAATGTTGCGCCGATCCGACTGAACAAGCTGAAGTATGGAATCATGGAAATGTCAATCAAAGCGCCAGTCAATGCTGGCTCTAGTACATATTTTGCTCCCGAGTAGCTCCATTTGATGTTGGGTGCGATTACAGTGCCATTCGCTGTTGACGATGCCCTTCTGAAGACTTTGGTAGAAGAGAATCCATTATTAAATGTACGGTTAGCGAAAAGTGAAGTTGGCGGTGAGCACAGCAAATCTTTTGCAGCTTGAGAATTCATGAGGTGGGAAAGCTGAGCAAGAGATTGCCACATGAGCTCACTGAATAGCAGCAAAATTGCAGTTGAGGTGCCGTTTCCGCTCAATTCTTTACAAAAATGAGCGGCTTTTGGGATGCATTGCCTCCACGGACCGAGAATGCCCTCTTTACGACTTCAAGGAGGTTTTGTCTAATGATAATACTGTGATGAAGCTTCAAAACGATCATGAAACTGAAATTGCTCAAGATTAGGATTACAACTATTCGGTGGCCGTAAGCCTTCTTCATGGTGGCGCTTAGACGTTGCACGGAAGGCCTTTGAAGAAGGAATTGAACTAGCGTAGCAAACTTCGCTCACGCGCTGTACTCAACGGACCTTTCTCACACCAATTCCTCTTTTTAAGCATATCGTTAACTTTCAGAGTGGGAACACTTTGACGGTCGGGGATTTGAAAACTTTCAATTTGTTTTTGATTGTCGAAGGAAGCGATTAGTAAAGGTTCTAGAGGGGTTTCCAGGGGACGTAAAGGTGCTCAATGATACGCCACTGGCAAAAAAACAGAGAATCGAAATACGGAAAAAGTACGTCCTTGTACGGTCCTCGATTTTTGCTCATAGAAGGCAGTAACTAACTCGATATGGACGACTCACGTTTGGTGGCACCATGCCAATCTATACTCAATACGAGTTGCGCTTGTTGTACTGTCGCTAGAAACACAGTTCTGAACTAACTGACTAAACCACTGGGCGGAACGCTTTTGGGGCGGACTGCTTT
This sequence comes from Ostertagia ostertagi, assembly GCA_036418205.1. Taxonomy (NCBI): domain Eukaryota; kingdom Metazoa; phylum Nematoda; class Chromadorea; order Rhabditida; family Trichostrongylidae; genus Ostertagia; species Ostertagia ostertagi. The sequence continues at coordinate 8,807 of MU883747.1, read as the reverse complement.
CGAAGTTCTGCTCAGAAAACAGCGCATCCTTTGCCACACCTCGCTTCCTTGGTAGCCACGTAATTGCTCCTTGTAGGCCTTCCCTCATGCGCTCCCTCTTTATCATGATCACTTCCTTTAGTTGATGCTTCTGGCCACAGTTCGCCATTCGAAAGTTATTTCAGGAATGCTGGGTTGTGGGCAAATCCTCCTTCTAAACCGTAATCGAATCCTCACCTCTTGCTTCTGGCAGTCACACTATTGATTTCACTACGTTCCTTGGTAAGAGTTGAATTCGACCCGCCATCCCTGTTATGGTGAAGTGACCCTCGGCGATTTCGCGCCTCTAGAAGTGCTCACTTTCACGTTGAATGAGCAGTGGGGTATGCATATTGTCGAAAAAAAGTAGCAGTGGTTTCTGCCGAAAACGAGAATGTAGGAATATGAGAAGATACGTCTCTTCAAGAATAGAGGTCAGAAAGCTAATAAAATCGAGCAGCTAATAGATCCACGCTTAGCGTCAGCTGGCTTTCCAAACCTTACCAAGCCAACCACTCCTTCATTTGCATGTTTAATCAGCAAAGGGTCCTTTTTTGGAGTTTGAATCAATCGACTTCTACCTTGGCTCGGTCTCACAAATCATTGTGCATCGAAATGCCCCTGAAATTCCGAATGAATGCGTAGGTATCCTCGAAGGCGATGAATCCACACCTATACTATATTCTTTCATTGAATAATGAAAAATTCAAATTCGGATTGCTATTCTGAAGCTGAATTTTCAGGGATCCAATACAAAACATTGAGAGATGTGTGATTGAGAGATGCTTGTTCTTATAACAGAACTGAAGGAAAAAAGGAAAGGAAACGAGGCTTCAAGATGCATTGTCAGGTCAAGACGCGTTGCGCACTTCCCGCGTGCGACGCATTTGAACGTATAATGACTACATACGGGAATTTGTTGAATTCAAATCATCCACCTACCTACGATGGCGAAGAAATGCTCTAATTTATTTGAGGAGTCCCCAACATCGACTTCAAGTTTACTAAAGAATACGCAATCAATCAAATACTCTTGCATTCATGGCTGGATTTGTACAGCAGAGGTTGGACAGTTTCGCAACATCAAATGCTGCTAGAGCAAATGAAAATCGATTTACTTATGAGACGCATTACTTGCAAGCACTCTGCTATCGAACTTTTGCGACGGGTTCTTCCAATAGGTCATGGTCTGCTTCGCATACGTTTGTAGCTAACTCATTTTGCACTAACTTGAACGATACAAATGTCTACCATATGTCCTGTTTTTCCGACTATCGTCTGAATTCAAAACCAAAGAAACCAACACCACAACTCGAATGAGCTTCATCGTATCTCGATCCTGTAAATTCTCGTAGTTGGAAGTTTTTCCTTACGATAATATTCCGCCTAACGCCTCGTAACAACCCAATCGCTTCTCAGAATCTTACAGTATAAATAAAATAAAAAAATAATATTGTAATACTAAATAAAGTATCTACACAATTATTCGATGTCCTCGAATTGGCTAACAATACCGGATGCCCTCACCTGCACACGATCCCATTACATTCCAAGAAGACGCTTTTGACAAGCTGAACTCTGGTTATCTTGCCTGCCCATTGTTCCTGAACGCAACTATAAAAACGCTGCTGAGAATGACGCCTCTGTGCATAATGAGTGCCAAGAAACTAAAGACAATAGCTCATTTTGACGACGACGATTTTTTACTTTAGTAGGGGTATGTGTGACCCGTATCGTCTGATGTTCCGTTGTGTGTCAAGTACCTCAAGCGGGCGCCGGTGCCATACTCATTCGTCCCTGTCTCGTGCTGGGGTAGCCCAGTGGGTCCTCCTCACTCGGGGGAGCAAAACCTTTCTTTCCCCTTCAGTAGTCTTTTAAGATTTTCTCGAATAGCTTTCGGAACGGGCACGTTACTGCATGTTACAGATATCATCACATATTGGACCTTCTCGATTCGATCAAGTTGCGGAAGATGCTGCTCGTGATCATCCTGAACACGACCTTGCAGAGTAAATTATTTATTTTTTCGAGTATCTAATGAATATCCTGAGAAAAAAGTCTCAGATATGGCGAGCTCGGTGGTTATGCGTCAACAAGCGATCTCATATCGTCTATCAATGCTTTCATATCTTTCGTTTTGGCTCTCGCCTCACCTGCTCTTATATTATATTGGAAGAGTATCATACTCAAAAAGCTGCGTCTCAATGAGCACAAATATTCTGAAATAACTAAGCGTGGTTCCAAAATATTTCTGAAGGTAATCCTTCTGCTACTCATAGTCACCATGACAGTGCTGGTGGAGTGTCAACCGTTTCTCTGGCTAAGTCAGACAGAGGCCGCGTTTTCTAAGAGGCGGTCGTTTTGGTAATGACGAAGCTTACTAAGGTAAGTTCTAAAAGAACCGCATTTGTGGAGGTTAAGGGGTTGCGAATTTGGGAAAAGGGTTCCTTTTCGATATACATATTTGTTTTACCGATTGGGGAAGGTCCAGGAAAGAAGCGTGGAATGGATTAAGGCTCTTGCCGTTTCTTCTTTCTTTTCCCTCTCACCCCCACCCCCTCAGCTCGACGGCGGTTTCGAGTTTTTTAGGAGGAGTGAAAAATGTGCGGAGTTAGAGTGTACCAACTGATCTTCATTGTTGGAACCAAGTTCTTCAAGAGAGTCATTGTGGTCAAGGCCGAGCCTTCGGGTATGGGGGATTGCTGTATGGGGACCCCCTTTCTTCTCCAGAGGCTGATGGTGGTGCTGTTGGTCATATCATCCTCGTCCTCCTAGGAGGAGTTATAACATTTTTGAAATCCGCCGGAGGCCAGGGTTGATCCTGTCGTGCTGCCCAATCTGAACACGCGTAGGGGTTGTGGGCAACAACCTCTTGAAAAAGAAATCAGAGTCTTTGGTGATTGAAGAAAATGCGTCTGTTATTGGAACATTGATCACTTTGCTCGCCTTATTTAGGCAAATGTCGGACTTTGCGACCAACTCTTGGGTTTCAGTCGCAGAGCCTGACACCTACCTTGACGTGAAAGACGTCATAATATTTCAGGCACTCACATCACAGGCTGTCATACAACTACTATGCTACATGCCAGTAAGTGCAATTTATTTCGCTGCAAAGTATTCCGGCACTGACCTCGTCATCACAGAATATGTAACGGTCCCATGCGCGATTGACCCTATCTGTTCATTTTACTTCATTCCACCATATAGAAGATGGATTTGGGATCAATTCCACAGTCATGTTCTTCGCGTTCCACGTTCAACCGTTGATCCGCGAAGCAACACCTGGAATGGCAACTCAACACCTGTATTTGTCACTTCGCGCAAATTGTAGAAGCTAAATCAGGATCGCTAATTTGTTGAAAAGCTGTATAAGCAACACTTCTCAAGCATCCTTAGGTAAAAGAACGTAGATCCTCTGTCTTCAGATTGTAGCCTTCTTCGGGATCGTTAGGGGAGGCTTGCGATTGAGGTCACTTTGTTTTGACACGTAATTCGTCAAGGGATTCTCAGCAGGGACACCAAACCGTGTATGGTGAAAGACTGACGGTGTATGTATTTTGTAAAACATGTTCATGTCTCATGAAATCTAATATTTACGAATATCCCTACTTGTTCGAGAGATTTTGGGATCTTGGGGAGATGTGGTCAGTTGAAATTAAGTAGCGGAAGGGCTGTTGGATGGTATTAAATCATTATTACGATCATCAGGAAAAGTTGAAGGGATATTTTGAAACCCACTCTGAGAGACTCTTGTTCTGCCGGCATTCGGGCGAGTCCATCGGTGCTGAAGCCATCAGTGTGGACACTCTGCTCCACTTCTACGCTCAAGCTGTTGGCGTCCGACATCGAGGGACTGGGAGCTGGAGTGGCCAGTGGACGGGCATGGGCAGCCGCGAAAGGAATTCACTACCTCAGGTCAGGTCATATTAAGCAGCTACTGACACACGTTTGGCAGCGGAACGCGTCTTATCCCCTTCCCTAATAGGGACTGCTTTCCTTCACGGTGGATAATTCAACCATTTGAGTTATCATGACATTTGCCTTTGAGTGTTTCAATATGGTTAGGTGCATATATAGAGGTTTCGTGATAGATTGTCGAAGTAGCCTTCACAATATTGATTCAGCCGCTGGGCAGTAGATAAGTTCTTTCCCAAACCTTTTGCTCAGTAAGGTCGTCATCGTGTTGTAACTGTGTATTATATTTAGATATCGTGTACTATAGTGTACTCAATTGTTAATTTGTGATTGTCCGCTGACTGGCTTAGCTTCTCTGCTTGCACATCTGCTACGCTGTGAATCCGCTCAAATGTTGTATTGTATGTATGTGCACTCACTCGTGAAAGGAACTCAAGAAGTGTTGTATTATATAAACACCTTATCATACAGGAAAGCTGGTGTTTACTTTGATTTTTCTAGGAACAATCATTTATTAGTCAGTGTTTGCGATACTACTGCGACGGCTAAAGCCACAATTGAATTCATTTCCCTCCAACTTGCCTATAGCTATTGCTTCCGCGTTCGTCACGGCAGCATAGTAATAGACCCACTTTGATATCAAGGGTATCGTGAGTCTGACTACGTTGTTCGAAAGGGCGTGAACAAACGTCATGCTCTGCTTCCGGTTTAGCATCAAAAAACCGTGTATTCTCAGATCCCCAGCAGGCTCAAGTGGTTACGGCAGAGCTCCAGGAACAGCAGCCTACTCATTTCAAACAATGCCAGGGTCATGCAAAGTTAACGGAATTCGCCACAGAGCTGGAGATCTTACTTATTCCGCTAGGAGGGAAGTTGTAAGTGATTGGATCAGTAGTGAACTAATGAGAACGACGAGTGGTGCTGTGGGAACCGGGATTGTATGCAGAAATATAATGAGGCACACTGCGTTTCATAATGATACAGCCACCTACATATTGTTGAAAAGCTGATACTTCTGAAAGTTTCTGGAAATCTATCCAAACAGAAAATGTGTCAGAGTCATTCATCTCAAATTTGAAAACCAACAGAAAATACTGGATTACAAAGAGCAAAATTTTGTGCTCGTTGTTTTTCAGGGGAATCTCGCTTTTCCTTTGTTTGAAAATGATGCCAGCCCACATTCCTGGGTTGCATTTCATTTTTGGTCGATGGGACTGGTTGACAGTCGTCATGTTTTCATCTTCTGGTTATCAACAAAAAAAAAAGAAGTCATTGGTGTTCAAAAAAGGTCGCTGCGTCTGAACAAGAAAACTTTCGACGAAGTTGCGTAGTGGGTAACGAATTCTTGAAGTGCTCAGGATATGGAACGAGGAAATTCTCCGGTCGTTCTTCGTTGTTTTCAAGACCAGCACCGCAGTATGGAAAAGCATCCGACTTCGTCAGTGAGTCGGAATTTGAGCCCTTTTTCAAAAGTCTTGCTGAACAGTACTTGGTTTGTGTTGAGAAGCAATCTCATTTCTTTTTGTAGATGATCTGTAACCTACACAACCCGCTGGATTTTTATCAGAGATTGGCGGGCCGTTACGGTATATAAGTGTACCTTTCCTTTGTAATTCACTTCAATGTCTTCTAATGAATATTTTGCTACTGTTGTGTCTCACCAAGGACACAACAGTATGTATTGGAACTCCAAAACGTTTTCTAGAGGGGCATACAGGAACTACGGTATGGCCAAACAGTACGGTAATAAGACGAAGTGGTCATGGAAAATCTGTACAACTAAAAAAAACATTGTATAACACAGAGAGGCACCAAAAGTTTATTTCAAAAGAATTCCAAAAGTTCACAAAATTCAAAAATTCCAAAAACTCAAAAGTTCCAAAAAGCAAAAAGTTTGAAAAAGAATTCCTTTGAAATCTTCCGCGATATTTCGGTGTATAACACCTTCTTCAGGCCTGAAATACATTGATTACAGTTGGTATAATTGATTTGGTGGTTTCCTACACCCATATTGATACCCACATGTGTTTGCCACAGCCAAATGGCAAAAAAAAACAAGAGGACACCAAAAAGACACCAAAACATGTTCACTGAAGGTCTGTAAACGAAAAACCGGAGCCGCTGTGAGACGCGTGCCTATAGGCGGCCTTGAGTGCGTTCCAGGCATTATGACGGTATCTTGAGTCCATTAACGTCTCTGTGATGTCATCAGCGAATGCTCGTCCTCACCACTCTTTCTACAGCATACACCAGTAGCTTTGAATGAAGTGGTCTCGATGGCCACTTTTTGAAAGCAATCATCTCTGACAGCACGGCTGGCAAAAGCTTGATGCAAAGTTTCGTCATGTGCTTGGTTTTACAAAAATTTTCAGTGATATTGTGATTACAAGATTTTTTGGTTCAAGAAATTCATCTGCTTTTTCTAGCATTAACAAAAGAAACAGGTCGCGATTTTCGGAACGACCACCACAAAAACTTTCATTGCTTCCGTCGCGCCATTGGAGAGGTGGGATTTCCCACGCTCACGTGCCTCCACCACGGGAGTCTTCTGACGACAACTTGCCAAGAAGTGCACCTGATCGCTAACATGGAAGACAAACGAAGGTTTGGAAGTGAATGAGTCAATCGCTACTTTCGCGTACTTTCCCAATTGTACCAGAGAGATGGCCATGTTAGATCGCCGAGGCATATCCTTGGAATTGAACTGCGAATTGTGTGTTGGTCCGCACCCTTACGGGGGTCCGCCTGTCTCTCCACTACGTAAATTTCAGCTTCTTCGGCCATCGTTCTTTTCGTAGAATCCTCCTTTAAAAAAGCATTTTATTAATAAAACCAAATACGCAAAAGCTACATTCAACTCGATCTGTTTAATTTTGAAATTGGTATGCGGTGCGCTCTGTTGCCGTACATTGTGACCACCCTGTATATCCAAGTCAACCGGTGTATAATCAATTTACTGCTGTTTTCTGTTCTGTCTGCGCTTCTCTCAACGTTTCGCTTCAGATGAGTACGTACAAACAAGGATTCCACGGTATGCTCGGAGATCGAAGTAGGGGAAACTCCCCTAGTAGGAAAATAGGCCGAACCACTAAGTGCGGACCGACACGTTATTCGAAGCGAAGTACATGCCCCGGCGATCTAGCTGGCATTCCCCACGGCAGTATCAGCGCGGTACGCCTTCCGCCTGACTGAAACACAGCCCGCATGTCTCTAGCTGTTGAGAAGAGAGAGCGTTAGCGTTGAAGAGGGCATCACGGATGAGAGTCTTGCAGCACTGTGGAAAATTCAAGCAGAGAATGATTTCCATTTTTCGGGTTCTGGATCGTTTGTCTTGGTTTCTTCGTATGCACCACTGACCACCTCTACCAATTTCCGATAGCTTCGTTCTGCCAATCGGTTACAACCGCTCGTTTCATATTTCGGGAAATGTGAGGATAATGGGCAGTGGCCTATTTTCTATTATGGAGAGATCTTTAGGAAATATTTTACTACGCGATTTCAATCTCTGTCATCCCCCGTGAGAAGTCAGATTTGCTGATGTGCTCCATGAGCGGAGTGACTGTTCTTTGGCACATCCTCCCCCTGTTTATCCGCGAATCATAAGTGCAGTACTGATTTCACCTTTCTTTTCGGGTGTAGGTGTTTGGCAAGAAGTATTTGTCAAAAGGCAGTCATGTGACTAACATCAAAATTTCGCTTTTGTGCCAAAATGTCAAAGGAAATCCGCTAGCGTGACCAAGAAAAAAAGTGTCGCACGTGGGTAGAAAGTGAATTTCAAGTGTGACCACGGAAAACATTTTGGCATGTTAATCTAATGCTTCATGTGGGTGGAATTAAGTAATCAAGCTTCCTATTTCAAAAAAGTGCTTTGATAATTAAGTCAATAAGCATTGAATTAGCGCAATGAATACTTAATGGGAGGAGGGTGTAGATAGATATCGAACAAATACAAATTGCCTGGGACTAAAAACGATAGTAGCTGTAGAAGCCTCCACGGCTTTAGGCCGACGTCATACTTTGCGAATCGAGCGAATCGCTAGCGAATCGCTCGAGTCGAGCGAATCGAGCGAATCGAGCGAATCGCTAGCGAATCGCTAGCGAATCGAGCGAATCGCTAGCGAATCGAACGATGCACCAGCGGATCAATGGGTAGAAGACTGCATCGATACAAATACTTTCATATTACGGACCGTAAATGGAATCCAAATAACGCTCAAAATCTATGAACAAGCAACTACTGTATACAAATCAATATGAATACACACCAAAGTGCAGCATGTGCAGTGAACTTTCCTGTATCCTCTATCAATTTAGATCAATCAAAGACGCCGATGTACAAAGATTACTGCCGCGGCACTGTAGTCCATTTGAATTTGAATGAAGCCCAACGGTGTTAGATATTGACTGACATGATCGAATAATTTAATTACTCCTTGTAAACCAGTCAACGAGTACCTATAGTGGACGAAATAGGGGAGTAAAACGCGAGATTGCGAAATTCGGAGGTTGTGTGGCCTCACCAAAGGCTCTTTGTCCGGCGGCAACCACACACTCACTCAAAACCTAGCCTAACACCCTAGTTTCAAGCTTTATGCAAGATTCGCTGGTACCTAGTTCGATTCGCTGGTACCTAGTTCGAATCGCTGGTGCATCGTTCGATTCGCTAGCGATTCGCTCGATTCGCTAGCGATTCGATCGATTCGCTAGCGATTCGCTCGATTCGCAAAGTAGAGAGACGTCACTTAGAGATACACTGCGTTCAATAATGATACAGCCACCTAAATTTGTTCAAAAATTCAAAGTTTATAGAGTTTCTGAAAAACTGTCCAGATAGAAAATGTGACAAATTTCATGGCGAGTTCAGATATCAACAC
>MU883746.1:0-11031 GCA_036418205.1 Ostertagia ostertagi | reverse complement strand
ATATTCTAGGGCTGTTGTATCGTCCAAACTCGCAATTAGCGGTTCGAATTTGCAATTATTTTGCAAAAAAAAGTGTTTGCAGAGTAGTTTTGCAATTAATTTTCCCATAAAAATGATCGCAAAGAACCGATACTCAGACCACACCGACAAATGTCGATTGAAGCTTAGACTTTTCCGTTGACCGAGGCATAGTTCGCGTTTTAATTCGTTTGTATCAGTTGGTATTTATTGCAGTGTCTTCCGCCATACGTCTTACTATCATGGAGGATGTCGCCATCTGGCTTATACATGCATTGCAGCAACGTAAGCATATTTTTGTATAGAAGTTCTATTACGATGTGAGTTGGGAAGTTGGAGGACAGCAATGAAAAAAGTAAAAGGGGAGAGAACTACGAGAAATCTTGATCTTTTACTTCAAGACGGGCGGTACGATAAATTGGTTTTTCTAGGAACGAAACTGGATTATCTGATAAGTCAAGCAGTGAAAAAAAAACGAATGGATGCGGCCTGAAACCCAAAAATGAGACCCTTTGTTCCCTCGTTTCAGCTCTGGGTGAAACAACGTCATCAATGTAAACCCTCTGCTCTGCCGTTTCGCTAGAATAGCTGGAGTCCGATGGGGGGGTCCAACAGCTAGGACGGGGGCAGAGGAACAAGGCATCCAAATGGTAGCGTAGGGCCTCGCAAGGCCGCTACGGGCCCACGAACGAAAGTGCCACGTATCGCTTCTTGAGGGCCAGGTTCCCTTCATATTAGACATGCGAAAGAGCGAAAGAAGGCAAAAAGTCAGTATTTAAGAGTAAGTTTGTATAATTCAGAGGCTGCAATGGCTCAATTCTCCATTATGGACACGCCAACGCGCCCAACGATAAGCAGATCAAGGACGGTGATATGTGCTTGTTTGACATGGGGCCCGAGTACAATTGCTACGGTAGGTTACGATCTAATCGTTCCTCCTGTTGCTGTAGCTGTAGCTTTAACAAACAATTAACACCTCATCAGCGTCCGATGTAACTACATCATTTCCTGCGAACGGGAAGTTTACCGATAAGCAGAAAATAGTCTACAATGCGGTACTTGAATCAAACCAGGCAGTGTTCAAAGCCGCTAAGCCAGGTAGATCTCCCTGTACCTCCCTTATGGATGAAAGAAATTCATGAACAATGTATTAAGGAGTTCGATGGACCGACATGCATATTTTATCAGAGAAAGTAATACTCACACATCTCAAAAAGGCAGGGCTACTTACAGGTTTGTTCAGAACATACCAACAACTACAAAACCAGTACATAGAAAATGCTGCTTTACTCATCTGTTCCAGGTGACATTGATGAGATGGTCAACGCAAGGCTTGGAGCCGTGTTCATGCCTCACGGGCTTGGTCATTTGATTGGTCTCGATGTTCATGACTGTGGTGGTTATCTTGGGGTACTTTTTGATAGACTATAGCCAGATATCCACCCAATATCGCTAATAATTTTTTTGGCAGGATGCATTGCCACGATCGGATCTCCCCGGGTTGAAATCTCTGCGTACTACTAGAACGCTCAAAGAAAGAATGGTAAGAATGAAAGGGACTGGTTGATGCGAATTTGCGAACTAGCTCCAAATTTGAAGTGACTTTCCAGGTGATTACAATTGAACCTGGTTGCTATTTTATTGATACACTGCTCGACGCCGCCTTCAAGGATCCGAAGCTAGCGAAATTCATGGTGAAGGCAGAAATCGACAAATACCGCGGACAAGGAGGGGTATGTGTCATATGCGCTTGCCCATAACAATAAATTCTTCATCGTATACCTGCTCAGGTTCGTATCGAAGACGACGTGGTCATTTGGGAGAAAGGCAACGAAAATATGAGCGACGTACCGAGAACAATTGAGGAGATCGAGCATTTCATGGCGTCTGAAGAGTTCAACGACGCGACAGTCCAGAAGAGCATCAGCAATCACCTTAACAAACACTGACTCGAATTTCTCATTCCCCACGGCAATACGACACTGTGATATCAGTTATTGTTAATGGAAATATTCTGTTTATTCATTGTATATGAGATTACATGCCTTCACTTTACTGTATCGATCTAATACACTGTGATGCAAGAGTGATCTGTCAGTGTATTTCGACGAAGCGGTAAAAACAGGGTAGTGGCAAGTAATACTGCTTACCGCGCGTACGGTCTGAGAACCAAACCTGCATCGTGCCTTCCATCCCTCCGGGGTCGGTTAATTGGTACCAGACTTGTCTGGGGGATAAAAACACTGACTTGTACATCGGCTGGCCCCCGCAAGTCATTGTATAGGCCACATCGCATTCAAACGCCACTACGAATGTACAAATGGAAGTAGAATGCGTGCCGCATCCCAAAAAGGGATTGATCAACGGCAAATGCTTCTATCCTTTCATTTTGGACGCAGAATATAGAAGACGACTTGGTGCTGGAAATGGCGCCGAACAAAAAGTTATCATTGAGCTTGGCGCTTATGAAAATCTACCAACAGATTCCCATAGAGTTGAGAAAAAAGAACGACTCGGATGAACGCGAAAAGAAACGAGAAAAAGAACGCGAGACTTGATTGCGGAGCGTTCAAGTGTTGGCGGTGCCCTTGTGAGTGCATCATCCTCACTGGAACACTATCAGTTTGAATCGCGGATCGAATGCTTCTTGGGCGCCATTGCTCTCTAGTTTTTTCATGTCTTACTTTCGCTATTTGGTGCTTCTCATGATGTAAGATTATCATCCTAAAGAAGTTTATTTATTTATTTATTTATTTCTATAACGTCCAGTGGACGCGCTTGGACAGAGCATATTCGAATAGAAATACTATCAGACGCTAAAAAGGCAGCAGTCGTCCTCAGTTGAGTCACAATAATTGATGGTCAACTTCTTGACTTAAAGCCACGAGTCAGGCTCAGTGGACCAAACCAATCACTTTAGTCGTCTATGTGCATGGCTACGCACCCACAGGGACGTTGCCATGCTCAGAATCTCAAAAGGCGCCGTAATAACGCCCCAGGGCATGCATTAAGCGCTCGCGCCGCCTGGAGGCGCTCCGGCCGCCCACCATGGGATGTGGTGCGTGGCTGGCATAACGTGTGAAATCAGCTAGGTTGATTGCCGTATCAACCGATAGAACGACTGACATCTCTCCAGAAAACTTGTTTGTACGTGCCTCTTTCCCAAGCCAGCCTCCTTCACTGCTAGTGGGAAAGAGGGTTTTGTTAACGGCCTTGTCGACGGTTTTTCTCAGTTTTTTCTCCACTGTCGTTCCACTTCGCATCTCTATACTCAGTTTCAATCGCCATAATACCCCCTTTTAAATAACTTCGGGGGGGCGAGCCCGACTCTGCCTTTCACACCGACCTAACCAACTTGTAAAGGATAAAAAGCGAGAGAGGGGGCAGTTCAAAAGATTCCTTGAGTATTTTTTTTTCGAACTCTGGGTCATACACTAGGTTGATCAGTGAATTTGTGTACAGATTTGGAAGTAACAAAGAGCATTGCCATGAGCCATAAGGTTAGTGCCTCAAAGATAACCCTACTGCGAGGCCGCAGCCCTACTAGGGCGGGCGATAGAAACACCTCTTTGATCTAAATACGACCCACCTTCATCCCCCCCATTAATGGTATAGGTTTGATCTGAAGCTTTGACTGAGCAGACTGGCAGACTACAATCCTTTTTGCTCACAACATAATCGTGAATAATATACAGTAAAACTGCTAGCTAGAGTGAAATTAACACTTTCAAATAATATCAGGAAGACCAATCACACGAAGAAGATCAATTTTCTTGATAGCTCTTTTGAATTTGTCGGAATTATAGAGGTTGCTAAATTGCGCTAATTGGCGGTGGTCACTTCAGTAGAGAGGATTATGTGTCCTTAAATTCTTTATGCAGTAGTCTTCAAGGCTTTCTGTTATCTGGATTTGATTGGAGCATTCATGAATCGGCCCACCGTTCTGATCACAGTGAATATTAACTTTCTCAAGAACTTCAGGATTTCCTACAGAGAATTCATAATTTCTCCTTCCTTACCTTCCCCTTCGGCTGCCACATGCATGTATTGAGAATCCAAGAATCGTACTTATAAGGTGCATTCAAAATACCAGAGTAGCATTTCTAGTTGGAGTTAAATATTTGCCCTTCTCCTCGACGGGACCAGTGTTAAGATCAAAAGCACTGTTCAATACCTCTACGCTCGCCTTTCTTCAACCTTGGCATTTGCTCGGATATGTAGCTGATGTGCTTCTGTGCCAAGCAGGTTTCCTTAAAGGCAGCGATTATGTTAGCTTCTAGAGAGGTTTAGATGAGACCTGGAGGTGAGCAGTGTATGCTAGAGGTGAAAAAGGAGAGAAATCCGTTCAAAAAATGCAAAACGCCCCCCCCCCCGCTCTCCTTGTTTTGCAGTTGATTTTCGCCGCTCTTTATTTCTATCAGTTTACATCTGCTCTACAGGGTACCGCTACAGTGAAATTCCTTTTAGGTGTACTATTGTGCCATTCGTATTCTATGCGGAAAATGGGGCCCTGAGCCCCTATTTCCCCCAGTTTCATATTGTATGGTCAATGCCTGACTACTCCGAGCGAGGACGACGATGGGAGAGCTGAAAAGACTGCGCATCATCACATTGGTGTGAGACTGTAGACTTCCAAAGGCACTGTAACCACAAGGGGTTAGGTTAGGCGAATATGTTAGATGTAGCATGTCACATTCCCAGTAATGCGCTAAGTCTGTCTGTGTGTCTGTCTGTTTGGCCGTCTGTCACGAAATCACGAAATTTGGTACTACCTAAAGAAGCATTTACAGAGTCCCGGCCAATTCTGAGCTAGGAGAAGCATAGATAAAAACAAAAGACATCACCTCGGCGGAGCAGCGCTCACGGTGGGCGAGGCACGCGCGAATTGGGCGGTGCCGATGATAAAAGTTTTGACGGCTGTAAAACAGCCCGAAGACCGGGAAAAAATGGGTAGCGGTGTGCACTGAGTCAATAAGTCTAATCAAGGAGACTCTCGCGGTGGACGGGGCGGTGCTCAATAAAAAATTCCTGTTAGGAAAGAGCCTAATAAGCACAACAAAAATCGTTTTAGGAGAATGATATCTGAGATGTTCTCAGCATACTTGAACTGGATGGAGGCTCTCCCACAAAGGGCAGAGCGTATTCATGAGTGGGCGGTGTTCATTACAAATTCTCTATCTCGGTTCCAAGCAGGGTCAACCCTATCGTTGTTACTCTTTGGACATTTTTTACGACCCCCCCCCTTCATGGGTGATTTGATACGACCCCCTTGTATGTGACACTTGTGTAGAGACAGTGTTTACCATCAATATTTATTTCTATGTAAGTCATCAAAGATGAAACTTTAGCAAAAATCCTGCTTCCAAACACGAAAAAATGAGATGCATTCAAAGATATCCGTGTATCCAAAGGGTTACCAAACTAGGAGATGAAATAAACTGAACCAGTGACCGGAATATTGACAATATTACCTGATAAAAACTTATGAGAAGTCAGAAAAAATTATCGCTCCAATTGAAATACTGAAATCCTTCACGTTCTTCAATTGCAACACAATTTTTACACCCCTCTTTCTAAGGCTATAACTTCCTTCATATTCGAGCTTCTGCGCCGAAGTGATTTGATTTGGAAAATTCAAATTATTCTCTCTCCAACCATGGGTAAAAATTCTTCGAAAGTTAATTTAATAAAAATTTAGTACGTTGTTACTTTTTTCTGTGCAAAGCGACTTTTTGACCTTCAAACGATCATAACTTCCTTCAAAGTCATTCATTTGGGAAGCTGAACACGTATAATAAACTACAGGATTCAAGCTTTCTAACGAGCACCCAAGCGTTCCTGAAAGATCAGCAGTTCAAAAATTAGTCCCGTTGTTACTTTTTTTTGAGGGGTATTCTTCAAGCCATTTTCTCGAAAACGCGGAGTTTTCTTAGGTTTCACTGCCCGTAACTTCTTGGAAGACCAATTTCATGTTTAATTTAGGATGTGCTAGAAAGCTTCGAGCATGCGCTTGCACTACATCCCTTGCCTTGGTGCGCGCCACGCCTCGGGCGCCCTTCTAATTCGCTGATTCATTTGAAAGCTCATTTAGAGGGAAGCGTGGTTTATAGATGCTCTAGTATCAGTCATCTTACGAAAACGTAACGTGCTGGCTATTATCCGATATTACCAAGAATCCCACTGTCGGCCACCGAGAGGGTACCGAACCCCCCCCCCGTTGTTACTCGTAACAACGTAGGGTTGACCCTGGTTCCAAGCAGCCCCGAGACCGAAAAAAGAGGGTATAGGTTGGTAAAGGAAGACAGATTACCTGTTGTCGGTGGTGGAGCGTGCCTAAAATGAGCGGAGCTTGCCAAGACACTCATGATTCGGTTCATGGAGTTCTAGAAAACCGGAGAAAAATGGATAAAAGGAGAGAAGGCCGAACTCCGATGGTGAGCGTAGTGTGCACCGAAGTGGGCGGAGTTTGCCACAAAACGTAGTGACCCGGTCCTAAAAGCGCCGGAAAACGGGAAAAAGTTGATAAAGATGGTGAAGAAGAGGATGAAGAAGGTGGGGCGTGTGCCGATGTGCGCAGTTTGTCAGGAAGATTCTAGCAATATTGATGGCCCAGTTTTATTTTATCTCACTGCAGTCCCGTGTGATGCACGCGAATGTGTGCGCAGCCAAACTGGTCCAACATATTTACCTAATCTAATCCCTCATGGTTAATAAGGAAGTTTTGAGGGAGGGAGCCTCTCTCGCAATTGTTTCAGTGACAAAGAATCCACGTCGTGGAAAAAGTCCTAAGAAAATTTCTCAAAATCGAGCATTGGTGTAGGCGGAATACTCTGCAGCGAGGGATGACGTTCCCACCCATCGTATTGCAGACATTGTTGGTCGCCAACGTGAAGTCATGACCATGATGTCCGTAGTAGACAATGGCTTCGAAAATTGGCAAATAGCTCAAGTTTTTGGATGGCACTAATAAATACCCTTTGCGGCGACTTTGTGTACCAGTGGTGGGAGCAGCAAGCATGTCGTGCCATGTCATACATAGTTTTTACCCACAATTTTTTTGGCAAAAAAAAGAAAATTGAGAGAAGTTTGTTGCACAATTGTTTAAGGACTTTTCTTCCGAAGTATTCTGTGTGAATTACCTGGAAAATACGTGATTAGTTGGATCTCCTCCGCAGACGGAATAAATGACCCCATTCTGGGTTCTCAGAACGACCAAAGCGATGGGTTGTCCAATTCCAACCACTGCATCCCTGCTTTTTAAAGGGTGCTAACTTAGTTGGGGGGGGGCACGCGGCGGCGCGGCAGTCTGCTCACCTGGGCTCTCTCGAGCGAGACAGTGTAAACTCGAACATTCCAGCTTTTCACGCATGTCAAGTGACTGCCCCCACCCCCACCCCCTAGACTGCTACACTCCCCCTGGCCCACGGATTTCCGAACATGCCAGGCGAGCAGACTGCCGCGCCGCCGCGTGCCCCCCCCCCAACTAAGTCAGCACCTTGAAAAGTGTTCTTACTTCCGCTAATCAATCAGTCAACGGAATGAATTGACTCGATTCCTTCAAAGTACCGCAGCAAAACCAAGGAAAGGACAGAACACTTATGGTTCCTTGATTTTTGCTCACTAAAGGCATAGACATCGATAGCGATCCCATAATCAGTTCACCGAAAGATCACGAAAGCACAGCTACTGATAAAGGGTTATCGGCCGACTGTTACTGCAGACCAATCAAACGGTTTTCTTCATTACGCGGTCAACGTCAAGGTCACCTTGTTATTTTTTGAGCTCTGGTAGTCTCTGAAGGAACAGACTATTGCTAATATGACCAGCAGAATTCTATTTTGGTAAACCCTCGAACTAGTAATCCTTGACCATAGGCATAGCGCTCTTAGTGAAAAGCAGTGTTTTTCTGCTTACAAGTAAATGTGAAGTTTTGTTTCTTTACTGCTGTTTTGGGCCGCAGTTCGCTTTTTGAAAGTTTCACAAAAACACTGGGTTATGCACAAAACTTGGTACCGCCTGGGGCGAAAGTTTTGTTCATAACCCAGTGTTCTTGTGTATGTGTGCAGTATTTTTTTTAGAATTTGTAAAACCCTTCAAATAAAACTCTAACAAGTTTGGAGAGTAATATTGACTCCGGTAAAAACATAGTAATTAAGATAATAACAAAAATGAATTAACTTGGTTTTATTTGTTAAAAAAATTACTAAAAATTCAAGTTATTTAAAAATGAATCACAAGTAATTGAAAAATGAATTAGTTGGATGCAATTTGTTCCTATATTGAACATGATAATTCGTTGTAAAAATGTACTGTTAACACGTTGACGACAGCGCAGGTTTTGGCTTTTTCCGCCGCATGGGACATGGGCAGTTTGGCGGGCGCGATTTGCCTGACGCGCAAGCGCGTCAGCTTGTCCCACGAGGTGCGTTTTTCGGAACTCAAAACTGAAAAGTGGCAAAACAAGGGTACAACGCTAATTGGGAGGAGGGGGCTTCCGGTAAGACGCGCGCTGCTTGTCTCTACCCTCTCAGCGAAATACTAGTGATGACATCAATGCAGAATAAGGAATCCATGAGTCTCGGGGAGTATAGCCAGTTCGGGAGATGGGGAGAGAGGAGGGTCGGGCGATTTGAATGACATGCGTAGAAAGCTGGAATGTGCATGTTCACACTATCTCTTCGGATAAATGACTCCAAGAAAGTGGTCGAATCACAGCTGAACGTTGAGCATGAATACTTCCTAAGTCAGTTGCTTCCCACGTGACGTATGTCAGAAGAAGAAGGTAAAGGTTCGAAAGGAATTAACAGAAGAAAGTGTTTAGAACGTTATGCAACTATCTCTAAAGAGCAAGGATCGCTTTGCGGCTTAACAAAACAAAAAGGGTTAAAACGCGCTGCGGAAGATGTAGAAAATTCTTTGTATAGACTGCTCAAATGAAAAACACAAGTCATCTCATCCATAGAACCGTAATTCCTTGACATTATGTATCACATTGTTGTTTGCATTTATATTTTGTTTTTATGCTTGTTTACCCCAAAATAGTAGTCGAAGATTGAACTAAACGGAAAATTTAGTGAGGTTCAGAAAACCTTCGCTTAACTAAAGCATATTCAACCGCTTCATGGACCACACCGTTTACAGGCATGATGATGTATTGTCTAAATAATAGTAATAAAAAATTTCGGAATAAGTCGGACAGGTGCGGAAGAAATGGGTACCAAGATGCTGACGCGCATGCGCGTCAGAATGTCCAATGCGGCGCCAAATGTCTGACGCGCTTGCGCGTCAGCCTGTCGTCAACGTGTTAACACATTCACAAGGGCGCCTCTTTTCGACTTTTCGGTCGCCTGGGACAGACGCGATTTCAATTAAAACGACGAGTAATGGTAATGAAAACGGAACATTCATCCATTTTCTTCGCAGTGGAGGCTAAGAACGTTTTTAACTCGGTTGTTTCGCTTAACCACATACCTTTTCATTTATAGTGCTTTGTATCTACAACTATCTTTTCTTTCACATATTTGTGGCAACAAAAAGAAAAGAGAATAATCAAACTAAAAATCTAATACCTCAAAAAACCTTTCTAAAATCAAGCATATGTAACTTTCGATGAATCCTGTCGTTTACGGTTACGCGTGAGTCCCTATTTCATTCGTTTATATCAGATATACCCAAAAATAAATGACGATATAATGACTGGCAAGCGATTATTAGCTGGCAGCCCATATGAGCTGCCTTCGTGCCACGAGCACCCTTCTTTGGCAGGCCATAGGGGCTGCCACCGGCGTAAATGTGCTAAAGAAGAAGGATTTTTTACGTCGTTATAGGTATGTATGGATGAGCGCGACATGCAGTGACTTTTAGGCAGGCGTGCTTGAAGAGTATCAAAACACCTCAAATTTTTCAGTACTTTGTCGCAAATGTCGTATAGCTGCGGTGAAAACACACTAAAGGTCTCAGCAAAACTGTTTGCTGAGAATCGAGTCCGTCTTGTTGCAGCACTCAAGGTTCCTTTTTTTTACATTATTTTATGAGAACTTCTCCCGACCACTCCTACATGGTTGCTTCCGGTGCTTTGTTAGAAAGCTTACAATTAGATTTCTAGATAGCTACTCATTACTAATGCCAGAATTTGACGCCTGCATCTTCAGAATGTTGCGCCAGGAAGTGTAGTGCTTCTACAAGGAGGAATCGAAAAGCATCGTTACAATACTGACTCAGAAGATTTACCGTTCAGACAGGTAGCTGCTCGCTTTCACTGTCCCTAGCAAGTCTGTTACCAACAATAAAACCGCCCATGTCGTTACGTATAATAAATGTATTGATAACTGTATCTGTGTGTCGGCGCATCTTAAAAAGCTGAGCGTTTCTAAGTTTTCCCTTTTTACTCAACATATATCGTGGCACTTTCAAGCATTGTTCCATAGAAGGATATTCTGTTCAGGAATCTTACTTCTTTTGGACCTTCGGTGTTCACGAAGACGGTTTCTTTGGAACTGTTGACGTCAGATCAGGGAAGTCATGCCTTTTTGCGCCCACGCTCGATCCCAGCTATGGAATTTGGGCCGGCAAGTGTGTTTAGAGCATTTTCGCTGTTTATTCAGAAACACAGCGAACAGTAAGGCTACAAAATTCCCCTGTCTAGGATTCACGACGAATCGTTTTTTAAGAAGAAATACGAAGTTGACGAAGTTCATTTCTTGGATGGAAATACCATAAGTGACTACCTTCAAAGGAATCAAGGCCAAAGAAGTTCTGCTATTGGTGAGTTATGGAATGGTTTTCACTAAAAAGGAATTCTTCAATAATGAATGAAATCAGAAAGCGGAAAACTCCGACAGCGGCAATGTTCTGCAGCCGCCGAATTTTCCCGGGAAAGAGTCGTATGTTTTGCAAAGTTTAGCTCATTAGAGGTGGTTCTTGACACCTACTGTGTACGATATTACATTGATATTGTATATTTAGTGCGAGTTTTCGCGAAACCGCTCCTTTAGGTATGTAAAGCCGCGACAC
>MU883744.1:0-10401 GCA_036418205.1 Ostertagia ostertagi | reverse complement strand
GTTTAAAGGACCTCGCTTGAAGGGAGAGTTTCTCTAGAGATCTGATCGCAACCCGTGCCTTCAACATAGCAGAAATAAATTTATGATTTATTCAGAAGATCTACCGACACATGACGACATTGCAAAAGTCAAGGCAGAAATTCGCAGACACGGGCTGCGCTGTGCACCAGACGTATGTTGCGCCGTGTTCAGCAAATGTACAGTTGGTCTTCGGCTCAACTCGAAAATGAAGCGACTCGAATGGTGTAAACGACCGTGCAATGAGAAGTCACACAAACGAGTCTGATCTTTTTTAATTGGTGTATCGACAACAATCAATGATGAAAATCACCATTACTCCAGAATCTTTTAATCTTTTTAACATACCCTCCTCTTTCAAAATACGAGAAGTGTCGGGTGCAGACCATACACCACAAGTGACGACGGCCCTCCACAAAATGTAAATGTTTTCTGCCAATGAAATGATTAGCCTGTTGCAGTTGTATTCTATCAGTTGTCACTAATTACAACTATCATTTACCAAAAATCAGCTATCACTATGAACCACTACTAACCAGATTTACTTGGAGGCCGTCGTCACTTGTGGTGTATGGTCTGCACCCGACGCTCTTCTCATTTTTGAAAGGGAGTATACATTCTCTTGAACATTACTAGAGTGGGTAACTGAGCCAGACCAAAAGTCGCTCTTCAATAATAGTTCGCATCATTCAATTGCAACCATTAGATGATAACTGGGCGCTGCTATTATAGCAAGGGATGGACCTGTCGGCAGCGCGGCGAATACCGACTGTTTTACCTCGACCCTTTTATCGCTTCAATGTTCTGCTTTAGCCTAACCTTCGTCGTCTGTACAGCTTCTCATGACTGCTTTGACTCGCACCAAGGTCAACCGTTAATCAATTTCAAAAATTTTACGACCCCGAACACCAAAGTCTCGATGAAGTCTCCGACCAATACCCCCCCCCCCTCCTCCGACACCTCCACCGACCGCTAGACCGCTTCTATAATATACGTATTGTTTTTTGTTTCATTATATTTTTATCTTACAATAATTCACATAAAGTATCGGCTTTTTAGGTTTAATTATTTATTTAACTTTGTCCTTCACAAGAATTGTTGAACTTATTTTTATTGTTTTCATAAAGAATGATATGAAGATAATTTCTGTTAAAACGGCCTGTTTATACATGTGAACCATCACTGGTGAAACAATCAACAACGTAATGACAATCTGAATTAACAACATAACAACCACACCGGCACCACAGTCAGCATCTTCTATATAAAGAAGCTGTAGGAGAGTCTGTCTAGCACACGTTTAGGCAGTCCGGAAAGGACTATGACCACCTCAATCTGTGGGCTCACCAAGCTACTATAAAGAAACTTTTTTGCAACATACTATCCGCCTTAGCAAGAACAATTCCTCGACGCTTTTCCACTTTTCGTTCATATTCTCTTTGTTTTGGCTACCGTACTCCCTCCTGGCTATTGTAACCAATGGTTTCAGCGACATCCGTATGCGAGATTTTGCTGATGACCAAGCATGCACCAAAACATGTGGCGTTTATGAATATAGCAGAAGAGACCTGTTTCACAGCGTCATCTCCTTTGAGAGCTGCAAATCGCAGACGTTCCGAAGCTAGCTCAACTGCAGACGACAGCACCGAACAGCATGATTCAACATCTTTGCTCCAATTCTAGAAAAAAAAATCATATGATCAAAAAAGGAAGAACATGTAAAATATTAAGTCACAGCTGAAACAGCCAGACGGAATTTCCCTACAGAAACTTCATTATGAAGTTTTTTTTTTGGGTGAAATTCGTACTTAAAAAATGAGAACTTCAAAGACACTGAAACCGAGGAAAATTCATTTGAGAGGGACGACTTTGTTGAGAGAATTGAGAGAAAAGATGATATTCCAGTTATTTGAGAGCTGCGAGAACATTGTGGATGCATGCATGCCTATGAAAGGCCGTGTCCAGTTCTATCTGCTCGTCCTTGCGCCGAGAATAGAAAACATTAAAGTCAAGGCCTAGGATCAAATGCAAGAGATAATCCCACTCGAATAGGGAAGTAGCGATGCTAAGTGTGTAGATCAATCACTGCGGCACGGACAAGATACCGATGGGCGGGCATTGATCCTTCTAGGCGTGGGCAAATACAGCCTTGGGCGCCTAACGCCTTCGTGACCCGTTAGAGGCGCGAAGGTAGCACGACTACTGTCCGGTGGACTTAACTAGCACATCTACCTATTATAAGGACTTCTTTCGGTCAGGCGAGAAACGGACCACTGATTTTGAGGGTTAAAGGATTCAGTCTTTGCGGTTATAGGTAATAAGATTCAAAAATGACAGCTACTACAGTTTCAAAAAACCCACGGGTTTATTGGAGTCCGCCAGAAGAGCTCTCTCCAAAAGCTGTATATACTTCTCTCCTTCTTCGACATTGTCGTCCTTTGGTTTGTTTCAATGAAGCATAGGACTTCCATGCCTGAGTTTGAAGTATAAACTTCATTTTTGAGCGAAGGGAAAATGATTATCACCAGGTGATTGTTCTACGGAAGATTCACACTTGCTTCGTGAGTTGTGTGAATGTCCTCTTTTTCTTAAAGTTATCATAGTTGTTGAATATCAAAATACACCCTTGAAGCTTTGTACCTAGTCCCGTCGAGGTGCCATTCAAACCACTCCTACTCCCAAAGGTCAAAAGGTTACAGCAGATTCTGGCAGTGTCAAAGTAGTCTGCCACTGTGGTAAGATGCTGCGGTATTACCGAAGAGCCCAACCAGCAGCACTGCACCACCACCCCACCTTCCTGGAAAGTGCGAGCGCAGTCGCGCCCACGTGGCTACGCCTTATCATTTAAGATTTTACTCGCTGATTGCAAGGCGCGTTCTCAGTCACTAAATGGAGCGGTGACACTGCTCACCTTCGAAGACAACGTCTGCACAGCGCTCAGCCGCCCAAACAGCTTCAACAGCTCAGTTTTCAGATCGTTGGCCTGCACTTTAGATGACTCATCCGATGCCTAAAAGTGTTTCAATGGTTGCAAAACTGAAGATCTGGGACGGTAAAGTTTACCTCCTTCACCATTCTTAAAACGTTCGACGCCATAATCTCCAGTACTTCATCATCCTTTTGCTGTTTGTTCAGATCAAGCAACCGGTGGAACGCCTTGATTGCCTTGAATAATGCTTCAATATACACCATTTTATTATTATTCTACGGTATGATGTGAGCTAATGAAAAGTTCTCAATAGGAGCACACCAACAGACAACTGTAAAAAAAGATTCCAGGCCACAGCAAAACCAAACAGCAGTAGGCAGTAGGAGCCAGCTGCTGGGAGTGAGGGAATTAAGGTAGAGCCAGATCATCGACAAGTTTTGTCTGTTATTGGTTTATCAGTGTGCCATGAATCATTTGAAGAAAGACTTGAGGAGACTCGACCAATTTTGAGAGTGAGCCATGGGATAAACACACATGGACGTCTTTGTGTGTGTGGGAGGGGGGAGCAAGCGCCAAAATGGGCGGAACAGCAAAAATATGAGCTCCTACCGATGAACCAGAATGATTAAAAATGGATGAAGGGGAACACCTGAAGCTCACTGAAATATCCCTAAAATGGCTACGATAGCCTGAAAATCAGGAAAAAGCGGAATGAGGAGCCTATGGAGGAAAGATAGAATGTTAAAGAGAGGCCGGGCTGGAATCGAAGATGTCTTTAGCCCGTTCATGTCGCTGAAACCCTACGTAACGCAAGTGTTAGCGTGCAAAGCCAAACTGGTAGCTACAAAGGCAGCAGACGAAGAGACAGTGGATGATGAGGATGGAAAATGATACAGGTACAGGAGCAGCCAACATGCAAATTTTGGTCTCATTGAAATAAAAATATCAAAGAAGAGTTCCTGAAATTAGGTCTCACTCATGAAAACAAACTTTCCCTCCTGACCACGCTGGACCCGTACAGCAACTATAGCTTAGAGAGAAATGCCGAACATGAAAAAGGGTTTACGGACTACTTGATTTTTCCTCAATGGTCCTGCCGCGATGGCTAGAGCACAGACGATTAGAGAACGGGTGAATGCCCTAGGACTAAGCCTTGGAGAGGAGAGGGACCCGCGAGAGAGCGCAGAGGCGGTTTAAAGGGCTGAGTTCAAGTAGTCCGTCGACCATCAAAAACGCTCAAAAAAGCTCACGAAGGTGACCCTACCTGATCAAATTCGGCTGTATCGACGCAGAGTAGCAGATAATTCTCCCAAACTTTTGGATGTTCGAAATTGAATTTCAGTGCTTCCTATAAGAGGACATTCCATAGTTTGAACTCAAGCAAAAAGCTACACGGCGGAAAACGTACCGAAAGGATTTTTCTCGCCCTCTCTCTGACCCAACTTGATGTAGGCAGCCGATAAATTGTTCCAAGCCTCGAATGCTCGGGTGTCTAAGCTGCACCCTAGAATATTCACGGCAAAGGTCTCCGATCAGAGCCTTAAGTAGCTACTGAAATGGAAAGTAGCTGATTCAAGTTGCATGTCCAAAAGAACTGCGAGAAAATTATGAACTGCGCGCTAAGCAAACTTACACACGATGAAAACATGTGACTGCATCGGCATATCGTTCCACCTTCCATGCACAGTATCCCGCGTTGAACCAGACACCCAGCTGCAACAAAATTTTAATTTAACCAAATATACAACGCAAAGGATGACATTCTTCCTAGACCATCAATACTAGATATATAAAAGAAAATGAGGTTTTCAATGGCCAAGAAAGACCCTCGACTGTTCAAGGGATCAGATATTCTCCTAAGATAGAACAAAAGTTGGTAAACACCTGTATCGGCTGCAATTCCAAACTTCTTCGTAGATGTTCGTAGGCAGATTCGAACTGATTCCGGAGAACCATAAGATTACCCAGTGACTTTCTAGCACGAGCATTTCGATCGTTGGACATCTGAATATGTTGAAAACAATTCTCGTTCGAACTTCTACTACTAGAAGTGTGCAGTCCCCCCCCCCCCCCCCCCCCCCCCCCCCCCCCCGCCCCCCCCCCCCCCCCCCCCCCATAGCACATTTTGTGATAAAAAATTGGGCATTTCAAGAAAAAAGAAACATTCCACAAAAAAAATCGAAAACAGTGTTCTGTTACCGGTCGGATACAAGGTTACTTCATCAGGATTAGACTCCATAGATCATTTATCTCAGAGAAAGATGCTCAGCTGACATTGCACAAAAATTCCTTAGCTTCAAGTTACTGCTGAATCGTTCGAGGATTCTTATTCTGATCATCGTGCAGTTAGATTTCAGAAAGAAGAGGATGTTCATACTTTTTTCTGTGATCGAAGCGTCAATATTCGATAAAGCCTAAGAAGAACAACAGAACGTCCTAACCTTCATGGCCGTCTCATAATAGCTTGGCTCCATAGTGATGTCTCCTAGAAGGCATACAAGCATGGAGTCATTAGGTCTTTCGAGCAATAACCTTCGAATCAGAGCTTCTGCCTAAAAACTAGAACTATAGGAAAAAGGGTAAAGCTTTAAGCGTGATATCATAAGTCTGCATCATTCTCATCAGTCAGTATCATTTTCTCAAAATTCGTTAGCTGCCGAATTATTTGATCAGTTGGTACCACTGTTAATTCCAGCCGCGTCTGATGGAACCAAATTTTCTCATAACTAATTCCTGCCTACTCTATATTCATACAACAAATTTCATAAGACGATCATATATCACAAACCTTTTCCAGTTGACCCAAACGCTTGAAACATTCTATCACACTATCCCACATTTCAAGTTTTTCGTACAGGAGGAGCGCTTCCTAAAATCAACACAGGTCTAATCACTTGAGAGACTAAGATATGAGTTCAGTATCAGCAGCTGAACAATGCGACAAGGAGAGATTGCTCACAGAAGTACATCCAAGAGACTGCAATGTTTCGGCATGGATGGAATAAGCGTCCCAAAACGGCTCCAATCCAGACGCTAGAACAAGATCACAACGCTTCTCCTTGACATTTGCTGGAGTCTGAAAAACAGAGCGATCAATGTATGTCGTAACGATAAGTCTGACACAGCACTTAGGAAGGGCATATTCGACATGATGAGAGATCGAATGATCGAACAAATTTGACAATTTGTTCAAACGTAAAATGGACGGATTATTTATCAATACTAGTTGGAATAGGCCAGATTTGAGCTGCTGATCTGTCAGAACTCTGAGAGAAGAATGAAATGGCTGAAATTCCTTGCAAAACGGAGGTATAGGTACAAGAAGTTGAAGGAAGAAAACCCTTGCGACATACTCGAATGAAACAGGATAAGATTTGTGAGGGATGATTGCATTGTTTCTAGTCACGACCACGAGTATAACACTGGTGTAGCCATAGCCCAACCTGATCATCGACTCCATCCATAAGCTTGCAAATCAACTCGGACTGCGCACAAGCTCGCTCTACTCGTCGTTTTTTCGCACGCTCCAATTCACATCGTGCCAGCAACGCTGCTGCCTGTACAGCCCAACCGCGTCGTTGCCGAATTATCTGCAACCGTAAAAATTAATTAAAATGCTGTTGACAACGAAAGTTCAGTGCTCACAGCTTCCAGATATGCATCTGCTCTCTCCATGAACAACTCATCACAGTGCTCCGTTCTCCTTTCCAGTCTGTACAGTGCTAACACGACAGCCAGCTGCAACGGTGACAGAGCTGTAGACTCATCTCCTCCCTCAGTCAACGCAATCTTAACAAAAGAAAACATAAGCAGCGCGTAAAAATCACCCCTTTAAGGACGTCAATGGAAAAAGACTACTGAATCGTCGACTAAGGAAACTGTAGCCATGAAAAATGTACCTATAAGCATTGCGAGAATAAAAATCCACTCACTTTCTCAAGTAGTGTGTCATCATTTAGAGCGCAGTTTGTGGGGACATCGAGATCTTCGGAGACAGGTTCGGAAGCGGATGACGCCTTAAAGTAGAGCGCACTCGAAATTATAACCAAAAGTAGGACAAAACAGCTGCTCCGAAACTGACAAACCGCATTCAGCACCAACTGCGCAATGTCACGTTGCTGGAAACGAGTGCGCTTTCCAAGCTTCCCTGCTAACTCCATGTTAAGGTTAGAAAACGCTAGCGCATGCCTGAAATAGTGAATGTAGAAGAAAGAAGTCCTTCACAAAACATTAAATCTGATGGAACAAGCGAGCGCAGCTTCACGTGTATGATAGCGAAGTGCGGTGTAGCTACCTGAGCTCCATTCATAGAAGGGCTGTGTTTGAAGCGTACTTACGCCCACTCCCGTTTAATTTATTTTGAAAAAAATCAATGTCCAGACAGAGCAACCCTTCATTCATGCAAGTGCTCGAATTTATGATAACAAAACTAGGTACTACATAATGTCGAAGTGTGACGCGAAATTTTGTTAGAGCTTTGCAGACTTTCGACAACTGAGTTTTCAGAAGAAAATCTGATTGACTAAAAAAAGCGAGCTTTTTCCTTCACGAACTTAAAAGCCAGGGTAGACATGGTCCAACGACGATATTTGAATGAAACTTACTCAATGCACGCAGCACATCTTTCGTAGTCGTAGTAGATCAGATGAGAACCAGCTCTTTCAAGCCAGTATACTACCTTTTCTTGATCGTCTAGTTCACCGCGTTCAACAACGGCAGCCTAAGCAAATGCTCTTTCAATCGAAAACAGCGAATTATCACCGGAACTCAAGCCAAAATTAGAACTTACAAATTCATCCATCATATTCTTCAAAACTGTTGACGGCTCAGCGAGTATTTTCTGCCATAGCAATACAATTCTGAAAGAAATCGTATCGATACTACTAGGAAACACCTCAAGGTAACAAATTCACAACAATTACCTGAATGCAAGTAAATTGGCATACTGATGACCCTCTATCAAATTCTTTTGATCCACAATCGCGATTTTGGCGAATAGAAGCTGTGGAAGCAGTCTGAGTAAGCAATGAAGGATAACATTAAGCATCTTCATCAACACGAAGGATCACAAGTACAGAAAATTTTGGACACAATGTCTATGACTAGGGAACACGAATGTTTGAATACCGCTCAAATCAACCATTCCTTGGTTTTTTTTTTTTGAGTCGTTTCGTGTGCTTCAGCCCAACCATTGAGGACAACATTTACATAGTCAGCAACGCCACAGGAAAGCCCTGTATGAGCCAAAAAATCATCGATGCCCTGTGTCTGCAGCGCATCAGCTGTGTCATCCTATTAATACACGGCCCAGGTTCCATCCAAATTCGTAGAGCAATGGCCGATGTCAGACTTTGCGATTGGAGCGATTTTGCACCAATTGCAGGAGCGACGGGAGATTTACACCGCCGACCACCGATAATTCGGCGCCATCAGCTCGTAAATCGCCCGTCGCTCGCACTGGCCGATGTCAGACTTTGCGATTGGAGCGATTGTGCACCAATTGCAGGAGCTGCGAGCGACGGGAGATTTACACCGCCGACCACCGATAATTCGGCGCCATCAGTTCGTAAATCTCCCGTCGCTCGCACTTTGGATACAAATGTGTGAAAAATCAGGCGATACTATATTTCCAAGCCCTTCAGCTCATTTAACTTGAACGCTTTCTCAAAAATAGCACCAAAGCAAGCACTCAAATAATTATGAACCATAAAGCGACAAATAGAGATGAAAGTCAGCTCCCAGCCTCTTTTCTCTTCTGGGCTAAAAAATAACAAAAATAAAAGAATAAAATCGAAAACACACACCTAGCTCTTGCATACGGCTCATTGAGATCAAATTTCAATTGCGCAAGCTCTTGAGTGAGAAACGACGGGAGTGACGAAGAGGCTGAAGATACGACGCAATTGAATTCTCTGGTATAAACAAGTAGTATATGTGTCTGTGATGAAATTTTGAATAACCTGAAGAAATAACTGGGGAGGTTGGTACGGTTTTGAAGTAGGTAGGGCATGGGAACGCTATGCGGAGCAAAAAGTGAATTGAATGAGCCCCTCCTAGGGATTGGAGCAATACCCTCAAGTCAGTGATCCTTACTGCAAAATTTCTGAGTTTCAGGGTGTCCTAGACCTCAGGAAAAAGGGATGAAAATAGTGAAGAAGAGAGGTGAAACGCTCGAGTGGGTGAGGCGTGCACCCAGAAAGGCTAATCTAGAGTTCAAAATTTTGTTTGAAGTCATCCGGATTCCTCCCCTCTGAAACTCACCCAATTCTATGCCTGAAATAAAGTTGCTTCAGTGCGCTTAGTGAAAGATTTTTCACGATCCGTCAAGGAGGTTCCACCCGACATATTCAGCACCAATCCATTCACTCGAGTCCTTCAAGGTATTAGAAGGAAGATGGGTCACTCTTGAACGATTTACTATAACTTGCATCAAGTAACACACCACTGCATCCTGCGAAATTTGCGCCAATCACATCATGAAGAGCTCTGATTCGCGAGCAACAACACATCCTCACGAGGAAGCTCACTGAGTACGCTGCGTAAGGAAGATATGTCATGAGCAACCGCAAGGCGTCCCCAGAGTTCCTCAGTCATTCCTGGAATCAGCTATTTACCTAGGAACTTCAGAAAAACTCAGCACAAAAACTTATTTCAGCAGTCTGATTTTCACTGAACCCCTCCGCAATTGCTAACTTGTTTTCGATGGATGACTGCTCTTTTACGCCGCAGTTCGCGTTGCGAAAGTTATCACAAGAATGCTGAGTTGTGGGCAAAACTTTCACCCCAGCAGAGATTCGTGCTCGGATCTCCTGCTTATCCAACAAGAACAGCTTGAAAATACTAACATCTGATAGAGCTTTTAGCCTTTCGGCCTACTGCCGATATCGGACTGGGCGGTTCATCAGGTTGTATATACGTGTGGCTGATAAGTATGGTATCCTTACCATCGAGGCTGAGTTGGGGTGAAATGCCCCAGCGATGTAACTGGTAGCACAATTGGGGTGTGGTTCACTAGGACAGAAAGCGACTTTTTCGCGTTTCGCAGCGCGAAACATTTTCGCTGCAGGAACCTCAGGTCCACCGCTGATCATGAGTGGACCTGGAGTTCCTGCAGCGAAAAATGTTTCGCGCGCGAAACGCGAAAAAGTCGCTTTCTGTCCTAGTGAACCACACCCGCACAATTGCGCGGAAAGTGACAGAAAGGGGTAAGAATCCGGCTGGGGCGAAGTTTTGCCCACAACGCAGTATTCTTGTGATGTAGTAATTGTATACACACTCAAGGCTACGAAGTTGAAACGGATTTCTGCAGCGAAAGTTCGCTATGTGTGGCAGACCAGTAATCGCCTGACAGAATATTATTCGCTATATGCAAATAAATGTTCGACAAATTCGGCCAATGATAAAATTACTTTCGCTGCAAATGTCACACGCGTCGTGAACAGCATAATTCAAAA
>MU883743.1:0-10699 GCA_036418205.1 Ostertagia ostertagi | reverse complement strand
GTACATTCCAAATTCGTGCAAAATGGAGTTAGCATAAACAGTGAATGCCATATTCATGAGTAGGATCCCATTTTGCGCGAATTTTGAAACGTCAACTCGAAATGCAAAAATTTGTCACCACGAGGAATCGAACTAGGGACCCCTTTTCTGGTATTCAGAGGGCCGTTCAGGAAAATTAACCATGGTTCTGTGGTTCCCGCATGTGCCCCTATATCATGCAAAAGACCGTTTTCAAAAAGCTTGGCACGCCCTGAAAGACCTTCCTGGTAGTGTATTCATGGCGCTAGTGGAACTGGAGAGGTCCTGAAGACAACGAGTTGTTCGAAACGTCCACTGGATACAAGACTATTATCGCAACAATCTGTACGGCAAAACAACTTCAAACAATATATTCAGTATTCTCAGGTTCGGACACATCAGACAATCGTTCGGATGCCCGATTACATCGGGCATGAAACATCTTCTTTACCTTCGAATTAGGCTGTAGAGGAACGGCGGCAGGTGGCGCTATCAGTTGTGCGTTCGGTCTCAAAGGAGGAATTCACGATAAGAACGAAGGTCAAAGAAGGGAAAATTGCATAGTTGGGAGACAGGCGGACCTCCTGAGGGTGCTGACCGACGCGCAATTGGCAGCGAAAGATTTGACCTCGGCGATCTAGCATGGCTCACTCTTGGCGCGGTTGGCGGGGTACGCCCACCGACTATCTAATCACTCGCCGCAGGTCTATACGTGGCGAGTGATTAGATAGCAGAGAGAGCGTAGTGTTGAAGAGGGCACAGCGATGAGAGTCGCATCAATGCGCAAATCAACGGGCAAGGAAGGGTCCCATTTCTCGGGTTCGGCCGTTTAATGGTTTCTTCTTCATCCCTGCTCCACTGACCACCTCTACCCTTATTTTCAATGAGCTAACTTTTCATCGTAAATTCTGCCTTCCACAACAAAGTGATGTACAGTTATGATTCACATAGCTTTTCTAGGACTGCCGAGAGTTTGAATGGTAGGGACAGTTGATCTAACAGTGATTCTACATTTATATCTTTGGCTTTATAGGAGGGCGGAAGTGGTGTAGTGACAAGTGGCACGCTTACCACGCGAGCGGTCCGGGATCAAATCCTGGGTCGTGAGTCGCCCGGGCCAACCAAGCCTTCCATCCCTCCGGGGTCGGTTAATTGGTACCAGACTTGTCTGGGAGGATAAAAACACTGACTTGTTGTACATCGGCCCGCAAGTCATTGTATAGGCCACATCGCATTCAAACGCCACTACGAATGTACAAATGGAAGTAGAATGCGTGCCGCATCCCAAAAAGGGATTGATCAACGGCAAATGCTTTATCCTTTATCCTTTCTAGGACTGCCGAGAGTTTGAAGATGGTAGGAACACTGACAGAAATTTGCTAACAAATCTACATAAATTGCTGAGGATTTCTTGTGAATTCGGCGAAAATGACGCCTGTGACTTCCTGGTATAAAGGGAAGCTAAAATGTTCACAAAGTCCACAAGTGAGTGCCGCACACGCTTCCTCACGAAGCTACTCGGCCGCACGTAGCACAATCACCTTCGTACATTTGAAATAGTTGGGCCACAGAACGTTCCTGCGTCCATCTTACTCAAGATACCCCTGGCCTGCCGACTGCTACTTTTCTAGCCTTGGATAATTTCTTTGAGGAGAAGTGCTTCAAACCCCTACATAATTGTGAAAAGACCTTCACCAAAATCTTCGTCAGAACTCCAGCACTTCAAGTAACCGGATATTTCAGATTATCTCCTTGTGGGCGTTGGTCTGGAGATTGAAAATGAATTTATTTTGATCAAAAACCTTTTGAACGTGTCTCTTACTACGTGGCCGCACCACTCCGTATCTCTTTCAATGCACCTCCCTTTTGCTTCGCCCGTTAGTCCAATTTGGCTCACAAAGGGTTGTTCTCGAAGGGTTGTTTCTTTATGAAAACACAATTCTTAGCGCGAAAGTTCCCATACAGGGTGGCCACAAATTATGGTAACAAGATAAAGAGAACTATTATAGCTAAAAAAGTCAATCTGAAAATACTATTGTATCAATAAAAAATTTGAGAGCAAAGAACAACGTCAATTCTCAAATTGGCCGACGTTTACATTTGAGAAAGCAGGGAATTAGTGAGCGCAACCCATTCACCGCGGCGTGTAAGTGGTAAACGGCGAGGCCATCCCTGACAGGCACTTTGGATTCGGGCCTTTCTGGACCTGTGGGCTTCATCTTGGGAGGCTTTCTGATGCTCCACTATAACCGACAGTCTCAATTACCTCGGGTTTAGTCTCAAATATGCCTGCAGCGGCTTTTGTTACCGTAATTTATGGCCAGCCTAGGTTCCATGTCTAGTGGTCGTATATAGCGCTTTTGAGCCGTAAATGGAAAAGTGCACTTTTCATGGATGTTTTCTTCTAGGCATTTTGAAAGTCACTGCCGAATTCCCCATGAGCTCTTTCACATCTTTTCATCTGACACTTTTATTCTTCTTTTGACAATATTTTTTTCGATCAAACATGTGTTAACTAAACAACCAGTGACTTTCTTCCATCGATCAACCCTATTGACCGCTCCTTGCCTTACAATCAAGAACAGTGGAAGGCGCATTCATTCCTCGGCGAATTCCTTCCCGAAGACCGAGTCCCGTATGTGGTCGCAGTAAGTAACGAGTTCTGGGTACTCTTCTCGTAGCAGCTGCTTGGCATAGTTGTTTGGAGGAATATACAGAATCGTAGCCAAATGTGAGAATACTGTACAGTCAGCCTGAAAGTTAACAGAATCAATCATCATCGTAATTTTGATTTGAAGGCTACTCAGCGTATTTGTGGATACCCTGTCTACCCCCTTCAACCCCACGCAATACCCATGGATTATATTGCGGTGTTATATAATTACGTTCGTGTGAACAACCGGGTTGAACCACCTACTATACCGATTTTTTTCTATCTACCTGCCTGCAAGAGAATACGCTGGATATAGACCCGGACTCACTTCTTTCGTTCTGGAAAGTGGCCGCTAGCTTCATAGTTTTGGAAATAAGGGTAGAGGTGGTCAGTGGAGCAGGGATGAAGAAGAAACCATTTGAAACGGCCCGAAACCCGAGAAATGGGACCCCTTCCTTGCCCGTTGATTTGCGCATTGATGCGACTCTCATCGCTGTGCCCTCTTCAACACTACGCTCTCTCTGCTATCTAATCACTCGCCACGTATAGACCTGCGGCGAGTGATTAGATAGTCGGTGGGCGTACCCCGCCAACCGCGCCAAGAGTGAGCCATGGCGCGTCTGTCAGCACCCTCAGCAGATCCGCCTGTCTCCCAACTATGCAATTTTCCACTTCTTTGACCTTCGTTCTTATCGTGAATTCCTGCTTTGACCCATGAACTTGCCGACAGGGTACTGATAATAATGCGCCACCGGTTCCTGAATCAGGAGGATTATGCCGCAATATGAGTCCAAATGCCTTTTCCTGAACAAAACCACGCAGTTTAAATTTCTGATCTGCACTCAAACTACCCAGTCGCTTGCTCTTGTGGGTGCGCGTCCAAAGGTGTTGTTTCCCGGTCTTGGGTGGCCTTTTGGTACTTACGAATCTGCTGATAACACCACTGATTGTTACTGTGTTTGCGATATCACCATTTTATTATTTGTCATCATGGTCGCTTCAGAAATGTTTGGGAAAATACGAGAGCAGAAAGGCTGACCGTGCTAATTTCGTCGCCAAAGAAGAACTTCTTGTCATCCAACAGATCTCGATATGCGTCAAAGTCCTTGTGTAGGAATTTCTCGAACTCCTCAACAGGAAACTTACCGATGACGGCATTAATGCGTTTGCTGGCCTGAATTGTTTTATTTACATTCGAAGGCTGTAATTTATTTCTTGCGCATTTTACATTTTCCTCTGATGATTTTGAGTCCTTGCAATTTTGAGAAAACGAAAGAAATAACGAGAGAGATTGAGGTTTGCACCTTTGGTCTCAGCAGCCATGCGGCAGGTGTGATTACAATTGGTAG
The DNA here is from genome assembly GCA_036418205.1 of Ostertagia ostertagi. Lineage (NCBI taxonomy): Eukaryota > Metazoa > Nematoda > Chromadorea > Rhabditida > Trichostrongylidae > Ostertagia > Ostertagia ostertagi. The sequence goes on along the minus strand of MU883743.1, from coordinate 6,679 downwards.
AAAGAGCAGCAGAGTGGTATTAACTCTGGTCAAGCGCAGCAGGGCAAGCCCATTTCTCCAAGCAGCATTCTTATGAACTCATTGTTCGGGTCTTCGAGAGCCTTGAACCGATACATCACGCTGAAATAATGATTACCTTTTGGACAAAGATCACTATATTAGTAACATTAATATTGATTAAATGATGAACTGCTATCTTTCTGCGTGATATATAATTTAATCTTATATGGAAACGACGATGGAATAATCAAAAAAAAAAAAAAAGAAAATATGAAGGAGGAGAGATAACTTACAAGGCAGTATGATTTTCAACCATTCTCTCTATGGTCCTAGCGATGGCCTCATCTCTTGCGATGCGAGTGCTTGAATTACTGCTTTATCAGTTATTTGGAAAAGCTCTCCAATATTGGAAGGTTATCTATATCAAATCTCCTAAGTTAAGTTCATAGTGATAGTGCGCTAAATGGCGTAGCTGTTATCGAAATACAAACTACTCGCGAGTTAGGGGGTGGCTGGTTACGCCGGCCTCGTTGTTCCAACCATAACATTTTTTGCCGCTCTCATTTATGGGGATAACTCAACCCGAACCCGATTACGTCACACAGTTCGCACATCAGCCTCCTTACATCTACCGGATACAAGTTCCTCCCGTTCCACCTTGACACACTCATCACCATTCCTGGCCATCATGGCGTTGTTTCTCTTTGAATATTTGAATAAACTTGACAATGAAGATACTATTCGCCGCCGCCCACTTGCATCATATTCTGGCGTCGAGGGGGAGGAGGGGTAGAGGAGTAAATAATGCTAACTGATAAACGACTAGAACTTCTCATTGTGCCGATGCATGTCTACTTCTCGAATTGCCGGTACAGAAATTGTCGATACAAAACCCGCAAGGACGAACTCTCGCCACTTTCTCCGCCACACCCATCACGCTCGAAAAGCTATTTGGCCTTCAGTCGACTCCCTGATAAGACTACCTCCGAAAACACTCAAAACTCCATTTCAGTGCCGTTATGGTCCCGAATAGAGGCCGAGTGTGAGGCCCATTAAAGTGGACATGGAACATATTGTACACTGGCGTGCAAAACTTAGGGACGACCGTACTATTTCAACACGTGTTACTGGCGCGTAACATGACTCTATGGAACCTAACCAAACATACAAAGAGCCTCCACAGGGCACTAAAGAAAGCAGTTCAACAGGAACCGTTAAACGGTCCACAAAGCTACCAGAAGGTTACGATACTTCATCTGTCTCGTCCTTAAGTTTTGCTCACCAGTGTAGTTTGACCCATTGTCTTGTCCGCATTTATTTTAGGGGGGGGGATTGTATTTCTTTGGTAGTGGGGGGGTAGGGTATATGGTTGCTACATTCCTGTTTCATTGGCAATAGTGCCAAATGCTAACTGCTCAATATAATTTCTACTAAGCAAAATCCAGTGCTTCTAGTTTACACAGAAGATCTAGCCTACTAAAGCATACATGCCCCAATTGCTCTGAAATGGCATGGAGAAATCAATAGCATACATTATACGAAGTTATACGAGATGATGCCTGCCATTTCTTCTTCCTCTTACCTTTACTTTGAAGTGGTTCTTCAGGCGATTGATAATGATCTGCGAGTCGGCAATGTGTTCTCCGTTCAGTTCGATGAACGGTAACAAGCCGTATTGCGATCGTCCCATCATAAGTGGACAAATCTATCAAAAAAATCAATCTCTGACAAATTCTATCATTCAATGTTTGAATGCATGGCTTAGATTAGTTCCACGCAGCGAAATTAATATGACATTGCCCATCACCCCTCATAGGGTATTTTGTTGGCCTTCAGGAAGGTTTCCACTTTCAAGCAGAACGGCGATAAGTTTGGAATTGTCTTTGTTCGTGGGAACTGATAAAGATAGACAGTGTCTGGTTTCCAGTCATGCTTCCGTATCTCAACCTGAAATTAAATAACTTCCGAAATTGACTGAAATTGCCGCACCCTTCATTCGGGCAGTTAGTGACCTTGACATTCGTCAATGTGTGTCAACGATTAATGTTTTCCTACTAGTAGAGAAAAAGTCAAGGTCTTTCGTAGTGAGAAAGGATTGTGAAACATATTGCGAATATTCGTAAGGTCTTTCATAACCTAGCGCCCTCGAAGAAAGGTCCTAACCCCGGCCGAAATGAGTATGGATTACCTGTTCTTGTGTCTTCTTTTGCAGCAAAAAGGTAATGTATGCAATAACAAGCCTACCGTACAGGCCACCCATACAGTCAATGCAAAGTCTAGCAAAAACCCATACATTGTAAGAGTGTGAAATCGAACGCAATAACCTCTGAGGGTGTTGCTGTTGGTGCGTAAACCGCACTCCTTCGTTTATCATCTATTTTCGCAAGTCTGCTCCGCCCACCCTCTGGTCCTTTTCACAACCGACTGTGTGATGCAGAGATGTGGCGGGTCCAGCACCATCGTTCGCAGTTGTACGTCACGATAATCATTATTCAGTCAGAGGCCCATTTTTTGGGAAAAGAGCTCTGAGCAAGTTGCTTCTCAATCGCAGGTAAATGGTAGCTGTTAAAGAGCTTACCCTTCATGCATTAAAGGAATCTTGCGCGGAAAAATCATGATTCTATTTCAGCCATAAATCACTGGCTTGAGACTCATTATCCACGATAATAGTGAAAAGAACTGAAGTATTGCTTTCGTTTTGATTAGAAATTCGAAAACTCGAAAAGGCTGCTACGCGTTCGAATTGCCCACGGACGTCTTTCACGAATGCTGGCGACGGGGATGCTCAAACTTGGTTCTTGGAGTGCATTCACTAGAAGCTCTTTCTGGCCTTCTGCTTCGTTGCATTCACATCTTACACTTCTACTCCATCCTATTCCATCGATCGATTTGTCTCCACTCTCCGAAATCGCGCGCTTTAACCCGATTCTCTCATTGCGTCGCCTGGTACGTAGCCGGCCAAACGCCGTCTTCTTTCCATGCCTCGCCTGGCTCTGCCTCCTGGTCCTTCGATGGTCCATAACGTGTAGTTTTTGTACGTTTGTTTCTCTTCAGAAACCGAATCTTCATGCGTGAAACTTTGTGTGCTATTTCCAGTGATCACAACTGACATATTCATGTTAGGAAAGAGTGCAAGAATTTTCCGCGCAAGATTCCTTTAATGTATGGTTTTTGATACTCAAATGAAAAAGGATAAATGGATAAAGCATTTGCCGTTGATCAATCCCTTTTTGGGATGCGGCACGCATTCTACTTCCATTTGTACATTCGTAGTGGCATTTGAATGCGATGTGGCCTATACAATGACTTGCGGGGGCCAGCCGATGTTCAAGTCAGTGTTTTTATCCTCCCAGACAAGTCTGGTACCAATTAACCGACCCCGGAGGGATGGAAGGCTTGGTTTTGGCGAAAGCATGACCATGATTCGATCCCAGATCGCGCGCGTGTCAGCGTCCTGGGAATCGAATCCTGGTCGTGGAGTCTCACCCGCCACACCACTTTTCCGCCCATTGGGTAAATACAATAAGTGGAAAAGAAAACATTTTGCTATAATAAGTATATCATCTGTCCAAAATTCAGCCTACCGAACACTCGGAAAGAAAGAAGTGAAATAAAGCCCCGAGTAAATGTCGGGCGAGCCAGAGCATAAGAGCATTGATCAAAGATGTAATTGTGGGCGTCCTGACAGAGAGCTTCCTGCTGGGATGAGAGATCCTAGAACAGCTGGAAGAACTCTTGAGCATGCTCATCTTGATCCTGGTGATGTAATGATCGGGCCAACTTGACCGCCCGATGGCAGAGATGTGATTGGCAGTGAAAAAAAAGGAAAAAAGATCTTAGCAGTAACACAAAAAAGGGAAAAAATCCTTAGGCAACACAAAAGATTAAGGCCTTCCTCATTTTTCAAAATGAGGCAATGAGAAAGTGAGCACGAAGAGGAGAGGCTAGGCGAAGGGGGCACAACGAGTGAGAGGGCGCAGACAAGGCACTCACATTTTGTGAATGGGAGAATTGGAAGCGGTCTTCTCAAAGCCCTGGCGCCCTTTTCGCGAACTTTTGAGAAGGGAGAACTGGATATCCGGGACTTTAGTGGCCAGTTTTATCCTACCCACCAAAAGGATTGATCCCCTAGAACTCATCGCTAGGTATGCCTTCAAGTATTACTCGCCATGTGACCATAGAGGCGCTCGTGTGTAATCCGAAACGGCATTATCAATGGTGAAATTGCCGTTAACTATAAGAACGCAGGTGAAATCGCTGAATTTTCATCTGGTGCCAATGATCAAGAATTAATCCAGAAATCCATCCTTTGTGATCTCGTCGTATCTCGTGTCCTAAATTCAACTGAAGAAGGTCTATTTGATGGGTTTACTTCTGTTTGTTCGCTTATAGTAGTGGTGTGCTGATCACACTACCTCCATTCCCCCCTCCACTCCCATTGTTCACAACCAGACTGTCCTGGAAACTGCCTTCGAACAAGTACTTATAACGACCCCATAAAATGGGACAGCGCTGAATCATTTGTTCTCGAGACACCACTTTTTTGAAGTAGTACCGTTAAGTGTCATGGAATTGATCGCTCAATCTTCTTTTTCTCAGTGTGGTGCATTTGATGAAGAGGTAATTAATTAACTGATAATTAATTTAATGGAACGGAGAAGTGGCGCATTCCGTAGTATAAGAGAAAAACTTTTTCGAAAGTAGGTGCTCCCAAGAAGCAGACTGCCGCGGCATAGCGAGTAGTTCCCAACTGGATGAAATGAGTGCGGCTGGTAGTAGAAGTGGTCAGTAGTCACACTTGGAACTTCATATTTCGAGCTTTGTGCTTCCAAAATTTTCCGACCTTACAGTAATGAAGTCCGACTGGATCCCTCGGGACGTCAAACGAACACCTGGACGACCGCCGGCCCGATGGTCAGACTTCTTCACGAAAGCTCTGAACGAAAGGAGGATCCACTGGACCACTCTAGCACGCGACAGGGACGAATGGAGACGTTGCTGGCGCCCGCTCGAGCAAATCGACGATCAACGGGACGACAGGTGATACAGGTGATAGTAGTGAGAGTATAAACATTTGCATTCGGACTTGCCAGCAGACACCTTCGGTGCTTGTTGCATACGACCTCTTTGAATGTTCTGAGGCCTCACGTGTGCTTCTATGATGTTCAGCTATAATACAAGACATTTGAATTTGCAATTGAATTGCTTCTTTTCAGAAAGAATATCGCCTATCTTACGATCCAGTTTTCGGTACAAAACAAGCAAAACTCAGCAAGGCATAGAACCTCATCGGTGGATAACATTGGGTACTATAAACCTCGTTAGTAAGGTGTCAAGTAGAAAAAAGCGTTCAAACCGAATAGAAAAGGGATCATTCAATAGTTATGTCTACCGACATGAAAGTTAATAGGACCTGTTTTCGAACAAAAAGAGGGGAGAAATTTGGTAAACATGTGGAAAAGATCGTTCTACTCCATCAAGAGCTTCAAAAGACATTGAATCTAGGGATCGATCTGTTGCGTGTTGACTGAGTATCATCACATACATGTTTCGAAGCAGGGAACATCAGGAACGATTTTGAGAACGGTGCGGATTTCCCACATGCGGAATGCCAGTTGCTTGCACTGCAGTGATCTTCGATTCGCTGGGAGTTTATTTGTTCAGCGTCTCCCAGTGCGAAAAAAACAGCTGTCTATCGAATAGCATTTTCACCGGCAATCTTTGGTCTTTTTTTACGGATTTAAGGGGAAAACCAAACAATTGAGGTTCCTTTGGTTGGACTATCTCAGATAGGGAAACATGAATTCAGACTCATTACAAAACGCCACAGATTTCTATGCATTCGATTAGTTCGATAAGGACTCCGTACTTGTACTGTTTCACTTCAGAAAATAAATTGAATCTCTTATGACCATATTTCCAGACGAAAAGGAACTCGTTTCGCCCTGAATCATTTCCGCCATTGAGACTTTTTCAAAGGGGTTCTTGTCGCATGAAAAAAAACTGCAAAAGCAAAAGAATATAAAGGATAAAGGATAAAGCATTTGCCGTTGATCAATCCCTTTTTGGGATGCGGCACGCATTCTACTTCCATTTGTACATTCGTAGTGGCGTTTGAATGCGATGTGGCCTATACAATGACTTGCGGGGGCCAGCCGATGTACAAGTCAGTGTTTTTATCCTCCCAGACAAGTCTGGTACCAATTAACCGACCCCGGAGGGATGGAAGGCTTGGTTGGCCCGGGCGACTCACGACCCAGGATTTGATCCCCGGACCGCTCGCGTGGTAAGCGTGCCAAAAAAAACTTTCTATTCCTACACCTAGTACAAGAGCCAGGTTTTTCACTTCAAGGGCAGTTACGGATTATTCCAAATTGTCAAAAAAATTTGCAGTACCTAAAAGTACAACACAATTCAAGAACATCTTGCGGCGTTATCTGAAATGAGGACATTTTATGACCTTGTCGGCAGGGAGGTTTTCTTATCTCGTTTTTCCTACCTTATCTCGTTTTTCCTACCTCATTCATATTATCCGTTTTATCCGCAATTTATTCTGTCGTTAGAATTTATTTTTAACTATTCAAGTACTCGGGTGCTACCTAAGCACCAGTTTGATCGTTTTTTTTTCGTTGGCTTTGAAGTTGTGTTCCTCCATGTGCCTGACACATGCAATAAATAA
>MU883739.1:0-11211 GCA_036418205.1 Ostertagia ostertagi | reverse complement strand
CCACTGCAAACGTGATGAGGTGGGAGTCACGTTTGCGAAATTTGTGTTCACGATGGTGAGATTGTGCGAGTTTGCATACTCAAGAATTCGCTCGCCATCGGCGTTTCGTGACCCATACCCAAATCCGCCATGACAGCTGTAACCATCTTTCGTAGCCCCCACGTGACCATTTAGGTCACCGGCAACAATTAGGGCATCCTGCGATGGTACATCAGCTGTTTTGTCATCCAGCAAGGGCCCAGAACTGGTCCTTGGCGTGTTCGGAGCAGCCTGTCTGCGGAGCGTACGCAGAGAAGAAGTGGTATTGACGTTGCTCAAAAGCGACAACGATCTTCATTAAGCGGTCATCGTAACGTTCAACGCTGACAATCGAAGTCACGGAAACGTTCAGAGACGACCACACCGACACCGCTGGTTGTCCTGGGACTGCCACAAAGAACGGCTTTGAAGCCGCGGCCAATGTCCCTCGACTTGCAGCAGGACCACCTCGTTTCCTGCACGGCACAGAAATCAATTCGTCGGCGCTCCGCTTCTACCAACTCGCACGAGCGGCCCGTCAACGTGCCAACATTTAATGTTGCAACGCGGGTCTTCCATACGTTGCGGGACTTTTGGACTAGCCTAGTTGCCCCCCGATGCCGTCCTTGCACCGGAGACCCTCGCATACTTTTCACACTCGCCGGGCTTTGCGAGTGCGCGTCGGCTCCCGCGGACGCCGTAGCATTATCTCGAGATTCATTGCGACATTGACATTTGTGATGTGACGTGGGTGTTCGTAGGCCGGCCTGTCACGGGGGCCTGTCGCCTGCATTCGAATGTCCGCGATCGGCTCAGCTCCCAACAAAGTGGCATCACGTGGAGGAACGGACTTCACCACCAAAAATTCATTCAAGAGCAAACCAGAAAAATAAGTAATGAGCTCGGACCAATAGGGCTCCTTCGGATAGTTTGCTGCCAGCGCTCCTAATGGCCTTATCTTTATTCCACCATCCAAAGGTTTCATTACTGTTACGCATGCTCACAGCTTTCCGTGGCACTTATTGTTAGCTTAACTTTGTCTTTCGTCATTCGCTAGTCCTATCACTCGATTGTACAAACCATAGATATGGTGTGTCGGTCTGTGTTCTTGTCTCTTCCTCCACGACTTACTCATTAGTGTGGTAAAAAAGGCTATCATGCATAACTAACTCACTGCTAAGAGAAATAAGAAATTTCGTCTTGCTGCATATATCACTGAGGTGTTGTGATCGTATGCGAACCCTGCACGTGCTAAATATTGAAGGATTTAAGGATTAAAAGGTAACTTCTTGAAAATAAGTGTAGAGGTGGTCAGTGGAGCAGGATGAAGAAGAAACCATTGAAACGGCCCAACCCGAAAAATGGGACCTTCCTTGCCCGTTGATTTGCGCATTGATGCGACTCTCATCGCTGTGCCCTCTTCAACACTAACGCTCTCTCTGCTATCTAATCACTCGCCGCGTATAGACCTGCGGCGAGTGATTAGATAGTCGGTGGGCGTTCCCGCCAATGCGCCAAAGGGAAGGCCATGCTAGATCGCCGGGGGCATATCCTTCGATGCGAATTGCGTGTTGATCCGCACCCTTGTGGCTGTTAGACCGTACCCTTGTGGGTCCGCCGGTCTCTTCACTAGCTCATTTCCCCTTCTGCGACCTTCGTTTTTATCGTGGAATTCTCCTTTAAAGGCCACTATCAGCGCTTTGTAGTGATAGCTTAGCTGCGGAACGACCTGAAAGTAAAAAGGAAAGCAAGAGAAATCCTTGAGAACAGCGGCAATTAAAGGGCTCGAACTTTAATGGGCGATGTGTACGATTGCGAGAAAGGGGGGAACTAGAAGACAAACAAGAGCACGTCTTTTGAGAGAGCTGCGACTGATATCTCATCAATCACTGCCGATCCTACCACCGTCTCGTAATGCGTTGGAATGGAGTCATGAACGGGCCCTCAGGATTAGCGCCCTTAAACCGGCCGTTTTTGGCAACGAACTAATGGATCCACTACAACCCCCCTAGGAATTCTCCTACAAGTCGGTACCAATCCCAAGGGTTTTGCCTTTAAGCAGCTACCCCAGCGTGTCTCGGCCATTCCACCAATGCTAGAGTCACTTCGAAAGCGACAACGTAGTGATACAAGCGTATACACACCCCCGCTAACCCATCACAACTGATTCCTATATAAAATGCCCAAAGTCATGATGACAATGATCGTATGATGATCCGTAAATGACAATACTTTCTCTTATGAACGCATAGTCTCCTACTCCTGACATCTCTCATTCTTGAACACACATTACTCAGCAATAGCAGAGGACCGGCCAACATCCGACCTCTTGCAGAGTATAAAACGAGCCTAGAGAAGCACGGATACGGATTATAAGCCCCAACTTTATAAAGTGCTCATAGTGCACGGATCGGAACTGCAGTCAACTCTTCTCAGAACATAACCATACAACGCTACTCTCCCTACTCTACATGCCTCGCGGCGCATTCCTCTAGCGTCACCAGTCCAGGCCAAACCCTCTAGATCACATCACCCCCTTACAGAGCAGCATCCTTCGATTTAGTGATTGTGAGAACATTCAAAACCATCACCCTCAAATACATGTGAGAACATTCAACACATCACTAATCCCACCCTTTTTCGCGAAAACGATAAGGAAGCAACCTGTATAAAATAATTATATTTTTAACTGAGCTGATAACGCTAAAAGTATTCGTTGCCGAAAATCTTACCTATAAGTCCGAATAATAGACACCCCCCCCCATCCAAATTCACACCCTTATTCCACGAGTATTTTATCGCTTGTTTTTCGCTCACCGCCTTTCCGCCGCACCTCATTTCCCATACCCCCGCTCTGCATCTCTGGCTGACCCACCCCCCGCCAAAAAAAAAAAAAAAAAAAAAAAAAAAAAAAAAAAAAAAAAAAAAAAAAAAAAAAAAAAAAAAAAAAAAAAAAAAAAAAAAAAAAAAAAAAAAAAAAAAAAAAAAAAAAAAAAAAAAAAAAAAAAAAAAAAAAAAAAAAAAAATAAATAAAAAAAAAAAAAAAAAAAAGAAAAAAAAAAAAAAAATAAAAAAAAAAAAAAAAAAAAAAAAAAAAAAAAAAAAAAAAAAAAAAAAAAAAATGGAGGTAATAATGTTCCCTGTTTACGGATAGGTTCTCCAAGCCTTCTCACTGTATAACACAGGGAGGCATTTTGATTACGAGCTGCACAAGACGAAGATAAGCATTTTTTTCTTGTATTCTACTTTCAAGAAAATGCATGCTTTATTCAATAAACCTCCAAAAAAAACACACAACAAAACAAAAGAATATATAAACAGAAAATAAGAACTAACTGTGTCAAAAATCCTATAAGGTCTCTGATGTATGCTGTCGCATTAGAAGGGTATCAGGCGCATAAAGGATAAGAGGATAAAGCATTTGCCGTTGATCAATCCCTTTTTGGGATGCGGCACGCATTCTACTTCCATTTGTACATTCGTAGTGGCGTTTGAATGCGATGTGGTCTATACAATGACTAAAAAAAAAAAAAAAAAAAAAAAAAAAAAAAAAAAAAAAAAAAAAAAAAAAAAAAAAAAAAAAAAAAAAAAAAAAAAAAAAAAAAAAAAAAAAAAAAAAAAAAAAAATTATATTGAGTAACCTAACTAAACACCCCCCGATTGAATGGAAGCTTGTTGCCCGCAGACTCGCGGACCGGAATTTGATCCCTGCGAACCGCTCGCTGGTAAGCGTACCACTTGTCACTACACCACTTCCGCCCCATCACGAGCATACACTTAGGAAATAACGCTATACAAATATTATTGAATTTTTTGCAACATTACTCAAAATTGCAACATCATGAAGAAATGCTCATCGTCATTGTTTAGAAATTCTACGGACAATGACGATCTCTGCTGGATGGAAGTAATATTCTTCACAGCGTGCCTTTTTCCCGCGACATACTTGATCAATTTTATAATGGCTTGTATATCGCCACTATTCAACAATATACGACTTAAATTTGAAGAATACAACTATCATTATGTTTCTTAATGTCCTTCACTCGTGACGTCCGAAGACACATATAGTTCGTTGACATTGTATTTGTACTACTGCTTAATAAATGACTTGTGCAGCCTATTTGCGAACAATCGGTTACGCTAGTATGAAAAGCGAATGAGCCAGTGTCTCTAGAATATTCTCACGACGTTCGACCGTCCTGTTTATAATACCTCGATTATGAGATGACAGTGCAGCCGTGCCAGCGTTCAAGAAACAGGTAATATACGGGGAAATTGTAGAGGACCTGATCATCCATCAAAACACACTTGCGAAGTCATACAACTGTGGTTTCTGTTAATGTTGCCACCACATTAAGTCCTACCCTGTGATTGCAGGGCGGAAAACCAGATGGTTACAAAGCCTCCCATGTTGAGATGTGCAAATTAATGCTAGTTTTTGACCTCTATTTTCGAAAAAGCATATTTCCACTAGAACTCAACATTTTTAGTCATAACAAAAAATGCTGGGAACTATCGATGTTTCTTAATAAGATGCTCAGTCGAATGTCACGCCTACGTTGAAATGGGTTCTCTTGAGAGCGATGACATCGTCGAGCGTCGGAAAACCCCAGCGAGTACGATGTGGTAAGGAAAGCTCCCTACACCAATTTGTTCAATCACTGCGAGGTCGTTTATGAACGTGTGGCTGGACGGCATTATGAAGGAGGGTTGTTTCACTTCTCTCGGTTGATGAATTTGGTAATTTTTACGTTCCTTGGTATGCCAGGCAGACCTTGTGTTGAATTCACCTGTTGCCGAGGGTATGCATCGGTTCCGTGGAAGACCGCCAAATTGTCAGCTCAACCTTAATCTTGTCCAATTTCAGATTTAGAAAGCTATTGAAAATACAGCCTCTTCTAATCGTCAAGTGTGCAATTTCCATAGTACTGGACAGTCCATCCCGAATACTAGTGGTTTTTGTCCTTTTATCGGATCGAGGGTAACATGAATTTTAAAATGTATCTTAACATCATGGAGACTGTTGTCTTGCCGTATATTCGCAGTACTGCCCGAAGTGGGTTCATTTCCAACAGGACAATGACCCGAAGCACAAGTCGAAGCTGCTCACCAATTGGTTCCACGACAACAATGTGCCGCGGCCATCGCAGTCCCCCGACATGAATCCCATCGAACGTCTGTGGGATGAACTCGAACGTCAAAGGCCTCAGGGCTCCCAATGAGCACAAGACGTTTCTTGAACTGAAGGCCGCATGGGAGGATATATTAGGTTGTCTCAGAAGTTCGTGCGTATTTTGAACTTATGTTTGAGCCCGCTCTTTTCCAAGCACATGTGCAACCTATCATCGTTATATGTACCACCACTATCAGTGACTTGTTACCAACATCCAACCAAGGAATGGCTACTTCAACTCTCAAAAGGCTGGCAGTTATGAGCTGGAAAAGGCAGTGAGGTTGATTTTGAGGTGCTCGTGGGAATTGTATTTTTTGTCGGCACGAAGGCGGCTGAGCAGAAAGGGCAGATGTCTTTCGAAAGAGGATGATTACCGCTGCACGATGAATGTGGTAGGACTTTTCAGCTAAGCTTCGATATTGAGAATCGCTTCATTTTCGAAACGTGTAGTCTCAGGTGTCGTGGAGCGTACACACTTTTTTGAGTTTTGACGGCAGTTGTTGGACTTTCACCGTGAGTCTCTGCCGTTGATCTGCCTACACATGAGTGAATTCATAGCTATAATGATTGACATGCCTTTAGTGGTTTACTCGAGAACGCACCAAAAGAGGTGGAGCACGACCTTGTGGTGAATTTCTTCACTTTTCACCCTCTTCTGTTCGATCCAGTCCCTGAGGATTCTAGGTGTGGTTATCATGAAACCTGAGCTTCTCAACTGCAGTAGTGGCTTTGTTCAACCAGGGCGTACGGGTGGAGTAGGAACCAAATTATGGACGGAGTGCGTGTCGCACTCCTGTCATCGGTGGTCAATTCATGGGGGAATCTTTGGCGAGGCTTCAAGCATATTTCGAAGGAGCGAGAACCTTCACGAATTGTGCATCTGGAACATCAGGATGTGGTGGCCACAAAGCAGGGAGCCCCGTGTGGAGTGGCTCCCAGGAAAGAGTACAGGCTCTCCAAATCCGACACTGATGACCTCTCTGAACGAGGGTTTGTCTACCAGCTGTAGTCTCCCAAGCAGAGAAGATCCAGCTATTCTGATACCTCACTGTTGGTGAGGGCAAGGAGATGCACGCGATGCAGACGCCGCTTTTGGCTTCAATCGGTTTGTGGCTCAGTAGAGCTGCTTACGTCAGAGCGCGAAAAACATAGCTCTTCTCTCTTTCCACTTTGAGCTCGAAGAAGGCGACGATGGTGGGTAAGATTCGGGTATAATTTACTACACGGTGTGCCCTATCTACAGCCTACGTGAACATATTTAGAATTTGTTGAAGGAGCTTGTGGCATGAGATCCAATAAATACGCACGAACTTTCGAGACAACCTAATACAACACAGTAAAAGATGCGATTCATCGAGTCTATGCCAGATGATAAACTGTCATTGATCTCAAAGCTTTTACAACAAAGCCTTGAAGTTAAATTTGTTATGTTGGTTGTTAACTACAAGGTTGTGTTGTACTAGTAATTCAAAATTTTAGATGGATTAAAGTTAGAACAAGTAAGATGGTGTTAGACCAAAAACGTTTAAAAAATGCTATTATATATCCCAAGTCACTTAGACAACTATAAACTCGCTCATTTATTACACTTATCGTTAGATGCGTGCATTAAAGCCACGAGTCAGGATTAGGGAACATTAGGAAGTCCTTTATAGGGTGCAAAAGTGGGGTCTCCCAAGCAGAGGGGTGTGAGGCTGTCGCGACAAAGAAGTGCGCGGCAAAGGCGCTAGGGCCTTGCATTGTGTGCTGCCGTGCTGCGAGAATTTCCCGGCAGCACGGATCGCCCACCGCGGGATGTGGTGCGTGGCTGGCCTAACGTGTGAGATCAGCTAGGTTGATTGCCGTATCAACCGATGGAACGGCTGGCATATCCGGAAAACTCGTTTGGACGTGGCTCTCCCCGAGCAAGCCTCCTTCACTGCTAGAAGGGAAGGGGTTTCGATTTCGGTCTTGTCGACGGTTTTTTTTTGCGTTTTTTCTTCACTGTCGTTCCACCTCCCATCTCTACACTCAATTTCAGGCGCCATAATGCCGAAACACGAGCCTGACTTTTGCCTTTAACCTTTAAAAATTTGAGCGAGAGTTTGAGTTTAGAGGAAGTTATACTCGATATCCGAAAGTTGGGGTAGGCGTGTCACCGGAAGTGACGTGCACTTGATAGAAGCTATGTGGATAAGCTGCTTCCAACATACATCGCTGGATATCAGCAAAGCATGCTGGCAACAGCTTATCCACGCAACTTCTATCAAGTGCACGTCACTTCCGGTGACACGCCTACCCTGTTTTGATTCAGTGGTAGTGTACAGTTCGTTTAATAAATCATTTATTGAGTTCAACACAATCAAATGTACAATGTAAAACAGGACAAAGAAAACTGTTGTATTTATATTGAAATGTGTTCTGGATGGTGTAACTTTGTTGAACTGCACAGGTTGATATTGACAATTTATTGGCTAACGTTTCGGCGAATTCGCCTTCTTCGGATGTTGTCATGTTACCCTCGATCCGATAAAAGGGACCAACTCACTCACCACAGAAAACAGTAAGAACCTTCGATTTGTCATTCCAGATTACTTTTCGCCACTCCTGCACAGTCCAATTCTTGTGAGCACGAGCCCATTCGAGACGCGCGTTGCGGTTCTTGATGGAAATTAGCGGTTTTTTCCTGGGCAACGTCCAAACAGACCAGCCTCTCTCAAACGATGTCGTACGGTGTCTACGGATGGGTTCGAACCCTCGGGCGTCGATACTTCGCGGTAGAATCTTGGCTGCAGTGAGATGCAGGCCACTCCTTGCGAGCCGCACAATGTTTCTGTCGACCAGATGAGAAGTCACTTCTGCTGCTCCTTGGTATTTTTTTGACTTCGGCAGATCCGGCGTTTTTGAATCGCTTCCAATTCTTTTGGACAAATCGCATTAAAACTCCTTGAGTTTCGGAAACTTGCCTAGATGTCAACCTTCGAGGAAGCTCCGAATGATGGCGTCGACCTGGTCCTGCCGCAAGTTACGAACTCCCAAATGTCTTGGCATGGCTGAGTAATGTATAAGGCACATGAAAATAGCACCAAAGCAAAAACACTCATAACCCTTGACGCAAAAATTCACCAGTTATCACAAGTAGAGATGGGTGTTGGCTAACAGTATTCAAAAAGAGCGCCAGCTTTTGTTAGAACGGAGTTGCTGCGATGTTACACCGGCATAATGTTGACAGCTATTCAACTCAGGATGGAGCGGGAACACATTTGGCGGGAGAGAGAAGAGTTGACAAGAGGCGTCGAAATTTTCTCGAAATTCGTGGGAGCGTACTAGCGGCAGTTGGTTCCAAGAAATAATGTTCAGCGTAGGAAGGGAACATGTTCGCCTGATGACAGAGACTGATAACGGGTGATAAGAACTGATAGTAACGATATGCTAAGAACACAGGTGTCACTTGAAACCAGGTACTAGATAACACATTTCATTTGATATCATTTTCCTTTACGTTGCCATATTCAGCCTGAAATGCCATTTCAAAGCTACACTACTAGAATCCTCAAGAATGAATGGGATGGTTGAATAAATACAATAATGCGTACAGGATATTTCCTTTTCAACATCAGTAGCATCAACTATTATTCGAGCGCTAAATTATCGTTACATGCAACACATGGTGGATGTTTACCAACATCACTTTAGCTCCGCACTTCACTGCCCTTATCAAACTGTGAGCTTTAGCGAAAACAAAAACAAAATGGGGGGGCCCGGCAAAAAAAAACTGCAACCGTAAATCACCCCAGCATAGTACCTAAAGTCATTTCAATAATTCTTTGGAAAACTAGTTGTTCCAAGAAAGAAATACATGACTGCAAACTTACAAATCACACAGCACGAAAGTGGAGGTCTCGCATCAGTGCAAAATGTTTGACAAATTGACAGAATGCCGACAGCAAAACAAAAAACTGTAGGTAGATATAAAAAGAGTTACAAGAAGTTCTCAACTGACGAAGAACGCTCAAATGTCGATCCGGCCATTTCCATTGATATGTATACTGAGTCTCTACTCACTCGTCACCCGGCCCCATCAGTTCGAGATAGTACAATTATCTACGGAATAGTATCCGGCGTCACCTGCAATTATAACAGTGGTTCTGTCATTAGATTCATTTCCTCCACCCTATTCTGGAGGACGCATCTGGAAGGAACCCAAGAGTTCAAGGACCAGCTCATTCTAAGAAAAGGTGATGTTGGGTACATCTCTTCGATAGATGGGCCTGAATGGGTATCGAAGGTAGATGCAATCCATTGACCTCGTGATGAAAAGTCATGGTAACTCGCTCCTTCCACGCCGTCTTCTAACCAGGGTCAACCAGAGCCGATGCAGGCTTTTCTGGTTGTGTTCACTTTGGAGTTCTCCCCTCTCTTCACTGACTCTAATCCTAACGCCTTCAACATCGGCCCTAGCTTGATATAAAGCCCGCCTTTCTCAAGATCTCATTGGCTCTCACTGCAGCCTCACGCAATATCCGCCGGCAACCCTCGAACTCCTGCTCTACAACCTCGATTTTGTTTCTCCAATCTACTGAAGTAACTACTTCCTGGTGTACATGGTTCTTTTCCCCGTCATAACTGCGTTCTCCGTCTTCTGGTTAGCCTGAATTCCTCTTGCGGTTTCCCTTCCACAACTATCATCTTCTGTCGGCTCCTCTTGCCTTCGGAGTCGATCCTCGTAATCAATATCAATTAATTCCTTTTTTTACACCCTTTACTTGTCTCTTTTACGCACTTTCGATTACTCGAATCGTCGCATTGGTTCGGCCCCATGTAGTGTATGACAGATGGAGTTGAGTGTTGCAACGTAGGAGTGACCTTTAACTGTGCTCAAGGCAAGTAAAAAGAAAGGTTTATTGGCTAGTTGAAATCAACAACAACAAGCCAACATTAAGCCACTAAGGCTCCTCTCTTAGGCTAAATCGACCACTGAGGCTCTCTTCCCAACGCCACAAAGGCTACCTCTCCTGAGCCTAGGCCCTCTTTCCTACGGGCCGTACAGCTCCAACCAACCACACCGATAAGGCACCACACAGATGCCACTGGAACTGGATACAGGTACTCAGGAACACCAGAGCTCTGGAACACCGGAGCTCTGGAACTGGAACTGGAAGTACTGCAGTAGAACACGGACCCCTTTTATTGGGACCTTCCCGCGCGAATCGCTTCCCTCTGGCAATGTGACCTCTCATGACCTCCCCGCGATCAACCCTCATCACCTTCTAGTCTATATAAACGATCAGCCCAGCTGATCTACAGTTCATATCTCGAAGTCTGATTGGGCGTGTCACCGGAAATGACGTGGCAGCCACCGCACTTGATAGATGTTGTGTGGATAAAATACTCCGCCAGATATCAGCAAAGCGTGTTGGAAGCAGCTTATCCGCGCAACTTCTATCAAGTGCGGTGGCTGCCACGTCATTTCCGGTGACACGCCCAATCAGACTTCGAGATATGGAGTACAGCTGATCTCGGCCGACATGTCTCTCTCTCTGACATGCATCGTTTTTTGAAGCTAATTAGAAACTAGTAGGTCAGGGCCTTCAAAAAAGTACCAAACAATTTTTCCAAAGATCACATTCTCAAAAATAGTCCCGTTGTTCCGTTTTTCAGGGGTTTGTGGTCCGATTTTTGAGAACGCGCGAGTTTTCGTCATTCAAACGTTCATAACTTCCTTCATTATTAACTTTTTGCAGATTTTCAAAGCTAATTAGAAACTAGAAGATTGACGCTTTCGAAAAAATATCAAGATTTTTCTAAATGACCACTCTTTCGAAAAATCGTCCCGTTGTTCCGTTTTTCCCTCAATGGCTTTTTTAGGCCATTCTCTTGAACGCGAGTTTTCAACCTTCAAATGGCCATAAGTTTTTTTTTTCAAAGTCGGTACATTGAGAAGCGGTAAAAACCACTGAAATCAACAAGATCAGTGCTTCATTGCGTATGCTAGATATCATGAAAGGATACCAGTTCTCCTGCCAGAGGTTCTCTAA
>MU883738.1:0-10861 GCA_036418205.1 Ostertagia ostertagi | reverse complement strand
TTTTCACTGGTCCAAATAAGGTTACCTATTTTCCACTTCAATTTCAGCCGTCCTTCTCGAAGTATCTTGAAGCTTTGAGATTAGTGCTTTTCAATCAGTTTGTGACAGGAGTAATTGTTACAACTGTTTTCCACTATCCCATGAAATTTACAGGTAATCTAAAACTTTGAATGCAGTTATGGGCACAAAGAAGGGAGACCGTTTTTAGGTGTATCCTTCGATAAGAAGCTTCCGGTGGTGACTACGGTGCTTGCACAAATAGTGGTGTGCATTTTCGTAGAAGAGATTGGATTCTATTATTCTCACAGGTGAGTGTAATAAGGTCAACCGTTTGTAAATGGACGGGGAACATTTTTATCATGGTCAACATTTTTGTTTCGGCGGATTCGTCACCTTAATAGACTGGGAGGAAATGCATGTATATGTATTGAGTTAAGAGTTCGCAGCGAAAGTATTATATTTGAACCTTTGGATGAGTCTGCCTTCGTCAGTGGAATTCATTCAAAGGACATCACGAAATGTGCTTTCATCACGTGTCAAGTTTCAGCATTTGGAGCAAAAGTTTCCTGTTGGAGGCAGCGATTGCGATAGGCTCAAGAAAGGATCAAAAGAGACGTGGTAATGCTTACGACAGTGGCGAAAAAAACAGCGAAATCCGTCAAGAAAACGCAAAACGGGACCCCCTTTTTTGGCCGTTGGTTTTCACTCATGAACAGGTAACAGCTCAGAAAGCGGACGTATGAACGAGTTCACCGCAACGCGTTTGGTGGCACCATGCCAAACCACGCTTCAATCGAGATGCTCCAGTTGTGCCGCTGCTGGCAGCTCGTCCAAATCACCAACTAAACTAGTGGGCGGATCGCTTTTGGGGGCGGAGTGCTTTCGAAGTCCTGCTCAGCAACCAGCGCACCTTCGTCGTGAAAGCGCCACACTCGCTTCCCTGGCAGCCAAGTAACTGCTTCGTGTGGTGCATATGCTTCCCCGATGCGCTCCCTCTTTATCGTAATCGCTTCCCTTTAACTTCCAACTTACACAGGTTTGGGTTCATTCGACTCAGGAAAAGTGGATATCGCTCATACCGCCACCAAAGGACAAGGAAAAGAAGCCGTCACAAAGAACGTCAAATGAGGCTATCATTTTCATGGTCGATTTTGGAATAGTAAAAGTGCAATTCTGATTGAATTAGGACATGCCATTGCAGAAGAAACTTATTATCATACTCAAGCCAGCAGAACTGTTGTTGACTTGTGCTGGTGTCATTTCTTCTTTGGAAAATCTTTTCTAATCACCTGTATGCCCCGTCGTCCATTTCGGCGAGCTTTTCGAGCGAGCGCCGGCAAAACCTCCACCCAAGTACCTGTAGCTTTACACAGACCAATGGACCCTTCTCGCTCACACGAAGTCCTCCATTTCTTTCGTCCGTAGCTCCCATGAAGAAGTCTGAACGTTGAGCCGGCGGTCGTGGTGAACGATCTGGTCCAACAGTCATCACAAAGTCACGTGTCCACATCACCTGATGTTCGACCGTTCGAAACTCTGTATTCAGTGATGGCAACATGTCAAAAATCAGCCAAAATATTAAGTTTGAACATGAGTTATGGCCAAAAAATGTCTGCGGTGATTTCTTTTTTGACGGTGTTGTACATGGCTTGGACTCCAGATATCGGATTAAAATCCACTCTGGCTGATTGGGTCTTCTTTTTTCCTGATTGTCTGAATGCATCATATTTGCCTGGCACCATGGTCTACCGCCCACTAGGATATTGATACTAGTTTTTTATTACCAATATCCGCCTACTACGTCCATTTCTTCGCTGAAGGACAATGTGCTTTACGTTGTTCAATCTCCGGCGAAGGCCACAAATTGCACTTCTATCAAGGATGTAGCGAAATTTGAAGGCCATTCGAATAGTACAATGACCTACGGTCACCAACTCATTACGGAAAACAGTCTTTGTTAAAGGAAGCGATTACGATAAAGAGGGAGCGCATCGGGGAAGCATATGCACCACACGAATCAGTTACTTGGCTGCCAAGGAAGCGAGGTGTGGCGCTTTCACGACGAAAGGTGCGCTGGTTGCTGAGCAGGACTTCGAAAGCACTCCGCCCCAAAAGCGATCCGCCCACTAGTTTACTTGTTGATTTGGACGAGCTGCGTGGCCAGCAGCGGCGCAAATGGAGCATCGTTGGTGAACTCGTTCATAACTCCACTTTCTGAGCTGTTACCTGTTCATGAGTGAAAACCAACGGCCAAAAAAAGGGGTCCCGTTTTGCGTTTTCTTGACGGATTTTCTGCTTTTTTCGCCACTGGCGTACCATTGAGCACCACCACGTCCCACTAAACCCTTCTTGAATTTATCGTAATCGCTGCCTTTAAGTTTTTATCTTTCTAGACCAGTACTGTGCACAATAATAAACGCAGAGAAATGGAAAATGTGATTGGCCTAGGGAGCTCCTTTCAGGGATAAAGTTCTGGAGCGTACTCGTGGCACAAAGGGGCACCTATTGCCATAGTTTCCGCTTAGCTTGCTGGAGTGGATCTCGTGAAAGTATTAGTAAAAGTGTAAGGCTTGCGGGTTCCATTCCAGGTTTACGAAGCCGTTTTGGAAGACCTGATATGTGTCTTGCAGGACCTTGAGAATCCGTATTTTTTCATTTTCATAGTTTTTGAGGAATTTGACACATCGCTGTGATGCACAAAGAAGTTTGCAGAAAGAATTCTAAAAATCCACTTCTTACAGCCCCAACATGATTTTGTTTAGGCTTTTCCACCATCCTAAAATATACAAGCATGTTCACAAAATCCATCATGAATGGACAACGCCTGTTTGTGAGTTTTCCTAGAGGGTTTATTTGACTTATGGATTACTTTTTATCAAAAATGTTGTGTTTAAGCAATAACAAGCATCTACTGCCATCCCATCGAGCATGCGTTCTCCAATCTAATACCTGGCAGGGGACGCACCGCCGCCCAGTGGTGCTTCTCGGTGAGTTCTGGCAGTGATTTCTCTGTTCATTCTGGAAATCATTTTTGCAGGTCCCACGCTCTGTGGCTCACATATTACTACACTTTGGATTTGGGCCTGTATAGCTACAATGTCGACAACTTCTCCCATTCTGGATACCATTTCCCGTTTCAGCCGTCTCCAGAAGCTCATGACTACCACCATAAAGTGTACGTTATGAGCTAGTTCACGAAACCAAGAATTTTATTCTCACCGGAATGTCCGAAAATTAGATATCTAAGGGAACCCCGACGCGTCATAGTGGTGTGCTCCAGGAGCGCTAAAACTGGCAATAGGTCATACTTCAGAAGAAGCCCTATGAAAAGCTTTTTCGAGGAACTGGGTTAAGGAGAAGCGGTGCCCTAACCATAAGTGTTTAGTTAGTATGCTCGAAAAGCGAGAAATGTGGATTCGATCTGATCAAGGGCGAAGTGCTTCGGTCGTATTCCAGCATATTGTGGTGGCCTCTTAGGTAGTTTTTTGAATATGAGAATTTTCAGTCTCCACTACTCATGACATTCTTCATTTTGGTTTTGTGTGAAGTGATAAACAGATTTGAAATCTGGGATTGCCATTTTCCAAAAACTGTAACAATTTCGAAAGAACAGACTTTCGAAAATCGCTCGTCGCTCCTTTTTTGAGATTTGGAATCTTCACATTATGACATTTATTTTCGCATAAATTTAGTATAGGAAATTAAAGTGTCCCTTATAGTGCCTCTCCTCTCTTGTCATCTAATTTTGTCCATTAATAAAATCGTGGAAGCCTTTGTAACCTATGAAATCACACAAGGACTACGCATTATTTAATTACCAGTTTAGCGCCGCACGCTACCGCGCGCATTAAACGGAAGGTCGGGATGAGACAGGACAGCCGACAAAGCGCTAGATTCACCGCTAACATAAGCTCTTTATCTTAGCAGAAGCTCACCGTTTGATACGCGCAGTGGAGTGCGGAGCTAAAGTGGTGTCTGTAAACAACCACCATGCATTGAGTGCCAGTGTACTGTAGCGGTCGGATTGTGTGTGATGTTAAAATATAAACATCCAGCACTCGTTATTTATCGTATTTTTGGACTTACACCATACATTTTTAGGAACTCTGGGGGCATAGCGGTTTAGTGGTATTTCGGGCTGGTGATAACAACGCAAATGGAAGAATATTGAAATGAAATGCTTTATCTAAAGTCTGGTTTTGAGTGACCTCCATATTCTTGCGCATATCGTTATTATAGGCCCTTATCAGCCGTTATCCCTTCCTTTTTTTTCCACCATATATGCTCCCGTAATACCCCCCCCCCCCAACAACTTCTTCGAACCAACGCCTCACTGATGCTGGGACGCCCTCTATGGATATCGTGGAATTGGCGTTCTGGCGCCCTTATCGGCCCTTATCAATCGTTATCAGTTTCTGGCACCCACCAACAATGTCCCGTCCCACCCACATAACACTTGTAAGTATGGTTGCTCTGGTGTCAACGAGCCAGGCAACGGAATCGACGACTTTTGCGTTCTGACGCCCCTTATCAGCCCTTATCAGTTGTAATCACTTTCAATCACCCACCAACAATGTCCCCGTCCCACCCCACATGACACCTGCGAGTATGGACGCTCTGGTGTCAACGCGAGCTGGGTAACGGAATCGACGACTTTTGCGTTCTGACGCCCCTTATCAGCCCTTATCAGTTGTAATCACTTTCAATCACCCACCAACAATGTCCCCGTCCCACCCCACATAACACTTGTAGTATGGTTGCTCTGGTGTCAACGGAGTTCCTTGACAGGAATCGACGACTTTTGCGTTCTAGCGCATCTTATCAGCCATTATCAGTTGCTATCGCTTCCAATCATGTACCACCAATGTCCCGGGACCGCCCCACATAACACTTGTAAGTATAGACGCTCTTTTACCAATATGAACGGCAAAACGAAATTGGCGATGCTCGCTTTCTAGCCCCTCTTATCAGCTATTATCAGTCGTTATCAGTTCCTATCACGTACCACTTGTGTCCCCATCCCACCCCCTATAACATATGTAAGAACCACTGCGCTATCGTTACTGTGACTCGAGCTATGAATTTCCGGTCAAACACACACACACACACACACACACACACACACACACACACACACACACACACACACACACACACACACACACACACACACACACACACACACACACACACACACACACACACACACACACACACACACACACACACACACACACACACACACACACACACACACACACACACACACACACACACACACACACACACACACACACACACACACACACACACACACACACACACACACACACACACACACACACACACACACACCACACACACACACACACACACACACACACACACACACACACACACACACACACACACACACACACACACACACCACACACACACACACACACACACACACACACACACACACACACACACACACACACACACACACCACACACACACACACACACACACACACACACACACACACACACACACACACACACACACACACACACCACACACACACACACACACACACACACACACACACACACACACACACACACACACACACACACACACACACACACACACACACACACACACACACACACACACACACACACACACACACACACACACACACACACACACACACACACACACACACACACACACACACACACACACACACACACACACACACACACACACACACACACACACACACACACACCACACACACACACACACACACACACACACACACACACACACACACACACACACACACACACACACACACACACACACACACACACCACACACACACCACACACACACAAACACACACACACACAACACACACACACACACACACACACACACACACACACACACACACACACACACACACACACACACACACACACACACACACACACACACACACACACACACACACACACACACACACACACACACACACACACACACACACACACACACACACACACACTTAACGTTATAATGTATGCTATACGAATTATTACGTTATTACGCCTTTCGCCCACGCAATTCCACACTACAGGGTGGGGCAAAATTACTGGTGCACTAAATTTTCAATGGCATTTTGACAATAATTCTCACAAATCAATTCTAATTATCAATATTATTTACTACAAACATGACAATACAAAAAATGTTAATGCTTCTCAAAATGATCTCCTTTAGCCTTCACACAGTCCTTCAGACGTTCGACAAATGCTTCGCATGTGGCACGCAGGTACTGGTCATCGATTTCGTCCCAAGATTTTGAAAGCGCCGCCTTAAGAGAGTCCAAGTTTGGATGTCTGGTAGAACACGCTTTGCTCTCCAAGATGGACCACACAGAGTAATCCATCGGGTTTAGATCAGGAGAACTGGAGGGCCATTCGTCGTGTCTGATGAAGTCGGGCAGGTGCTCGGCGCACCACTCCTGGACCATCTTTGCTTTGTGTGCTGGAGCAGAATCCTGCTGGAAGCACCAGTAGGCTTCTCCGAAATGGGAGTTGGCCCACGGCTTGAGAACTTCCTCCAGGATATTTTTGTAAACCTCTGCGTTGATTTTTACACCAGCTTCAACGAAAACAAGTGGGGTCTTCCCCGTAGAGGTGACTCCTCCCCAAACAAGAATGGACTGGGGGTGTTTCGCTCTTTCCTGGAGTCTTGCCTTGGTGGTAGCATCAGCAAGTGATCCTGCAATAATCCTCTCATTTTGGGAGTTGAAGGCTGGATTCAGAGTAAAAATCTTTTCATCACTGAAAACGATGTCTCGGGCGCGTGCCACCGTGAATCGCTGCAGCAACTTCTTGCATCTCTCCAATCTCCTTTTCTTCATAATGTCCGTCAGGAGTTGGCATTTCTGCAAGCGATAGGGGAACTTCCTTAGCTTACTTCTGACAATCCTCCTCATTGACCTCGCGCTTACTCCAACGTCTTTCGCCATCTGGCGCATCGATCTCCTGGCGTTCCTTCGAATTCTTTCTCTGACGAGCCTCACATTTCTCCGACTCGTAGCTGTTGTGGGACGTCCTCTTCCTTCCCTGTCCTCTTCGGTCTTCAGTTCTTTATAGCGTCGTACTGTATTCTGAACCGTCCTTCGAGGTACGGAAAGGATCTTCACAATTTCTCTTGTTTGCTTGCCGTCGTTGTGAAGTTTGATGATCGCGCTCCGTAGGTCAGAACGACGGACCATTTTGTATTCGAGTACGTAGGAATTACGCAACCTCCAGGCAACATATCACAAGCGAGTGAAACAGGAAAATCTCCAAGAAGTGTTAAAAAATTCAAAACGTATAGGTGCACCAGTAATTTTGCCCCACCCTGTAGACCAAGTAAGACACCGCCAGTTCAGGGTTCATCAAAGTGTGCATAACCCTAATTCTATGCCGTCTTCTGCTGGAAAAACTTCTCTGTACAAGAGTTTGTTGGAACCACCAAGATTCCTTTGCAGGTTCAACGAAATGCTTCGGTGTGCTGGGTATTCTTGACTACATCCACGGTACTGCAAGCACATTCAGGAGGTTTGGAACCTTTCACGCCAACTTATTTTTTTGTGCTTTATCATTAGTGCTGTGATTGTTGTTTCAGTTCGCGGTCCATTTTCAAAAAGGCACATCACTTACTTCTCTTTGACGCCGATCAAAGAAATTTTCCCTGACAAATGAGATCTCCACGACAAATGCGAGGGTAATAAAGATGATCAAGTCTTGAGTATTTTTTAGTGCAGCAGGCGAATTGATTCGTGTTCTAGGTTGAGCACAAGCTAGTGGACTAACAGAAATCGGGTGCAGCGACACCCTGTAATCTCCAAGTGGTCAAATAGTCGCCGAAAATCCTTTGAGCAAGATCCTAAGACTTGCCGCTGATTTGAGAAAATGTACACGCAGTTGGTGATCGCATGAGTTGGCGTTGGCTGGTATCACTTTGAAGACATTCAAATTTAGGGGCATGTGTTCCACTACTGTCGTTAACTTCGTCAACAGAATCTATGTTGTTCCGGTTTTTCAGTAAGTCACTCATAAACCTTTCTAACCAGCGGCTCTCACCATCACTAAGGGAGTGCCTTCGAGCATAAGGAGTACTGGGGCCAAGATCATGAATTGGCAGTACACTTATGACTCACTTTCGAGTCGACAACACCGGTATTGTGGAAGAGTTTTGAAAATGACTAATGGAGGCTCCATTCAGATGTTTATGAATATTTTTCAGAAAGCAAAATTAATCAGATCGCAAAATGCTCTCTTATTTGGGAGCATCGTGTAGCTATCCCTATCCAAACGCAGTATTTAGCCAAAAATATTCCTATTATTTCCCTGTAAGAACCAATTTCAGTCCATCTATTCCAACTTTCTAACCAATATCTATAAATATTCTAAATCCGCTGCTTGTCTTAAAGGCGGACTCCACCATGAAAAGGCGGCCCATTGTAAATTGATTCAGAGGTGGTCCGTGATGCAAGAAAGAGGTAAAAGCTCAGAAAAATGACCTAGAACCCGACAAATGGAATCCCTTCCTTTGCGCACTGATGCGACTCTCATCGGTGCTGCCCTCTTCAACGCTAACGCTCTCTCTGCTAAACGGCTAGAGACTCAGACACGAGACGGCGCGAGAGGGGGCGTACCGCGCCAGTTGCGCCGCGGGGAAGGCCATGCTAGATCGCCGGAGGCATATCCTTCGATGCGAATTGCGTGTCGGTCCACACCTTTAAGAGATCCGCCTGTCTCTCCACTAAGTAAGATTCCCCTTTTACGGCAGCACTAGCGAGTTATTTTTGGAAACATATCCAAACCAGTCGGCTCATTGTTCCAACTAAATCATTTCCACATGTGATCCGTTTCCAATATGCTGGGACTCGGTTCCCCCACCCCCTCTCCCACGATTTTTATCGGTTCTGTGTTATTTTGGGGTTTTTCCTCTTGCGATCCTCTCAGATCCTCTTGCGTACCACGGAAAGGAAACAACTTGATACACGTAAAACTTTTATTCACTCATTTTTAGCCTCATGAAATAAGTGATACGATTTCACAAAAGCGAATCATGCCTTCACCATTAGTGCTGCCTTTCCCTTTACGCTTACGTGGACTAGCTTTCCGACGCTCCCTCCATTTCCATTTAGATAGCTGTTAAGAATCCTTGCTTGGAGGCTGAAGTTTGTAGTACTGATCGTCGACTGGGTTATAGTAACAGTCGAAGTCCGGATCATAAAGCAAACCACTCAAACGTTCATCTCGTGATGCTCCGGATATCTGAGACTTCATCTTCTCATGTCGGAGCCCTGCCAGACGTGCTTCCCTGAATACGATTCATTCAACACCACCCTTTTTCATTTTTTGAGGACCTTTAATCAAGAAAACATGAGAGAAAACAGCTAAAAATCTTTCCGTAAAGACAGCAATACTGAATAGAAATCAATGATGTGTACGAAAGGAAAACAAGCGGTAAATTAACCATTCCGAAGAACCAACCCATGATAAGTGGAGACTTAACACAGGGGAAAAAACGGATGAATGAAAGTTGATGTAATTAACTCAATTATCAGGACGAAGCTACCTTCTTGGCGCCAGTCGACATGGCAGGATCGTTGCTTGGTCTGAAGTTTCAGGCAACTTTTGTTTACAAAAGAAAGCAGAAGTGGGGGGAATGTATTTCAAACTCCAGACATTGGAAATGTATCTTTGCTAAATAGAAAGTCTATGCTGTTCTCTTGGATGTGGGAATCGTTTACGCTTTCAAGAGTGACGATGAATTTTCTTCAGCATGCTACAACAAGGTAGCTCAAATCAAAAATCTACACGAAAAAAGCCAAGAGGCGTGGATGTCGTTATAAGGCTGGTGTCAGAGTTGGTGTCCGTCGCGTGATTCGTGCGAATCGCGCGACGGGTTACAGAAATCACAAACGCCCTAATCAGTACTGCGTGGTGCTCTCCGCCATTTCTGCTAGATGGTGATGGTTGAATGACGACTGTTCATGATTCTACTTGTTTCATATTCAAAGTTTTGATTGTTAAATTACGATTCTTGCGATTCGCGCGAATCGCGCGACGGATCGCGGATTGTGACATCAGCCTAATCTTTGCACGAACCCTGGTGTACATTGTTGCAGTTAACTTCCTTGAAAACTTGAAGAAGTTAACAGAGGTGTGGATGGTACGTTGTTTCGATATTCCAACGCAAGCAGTTGCCAGAAAACCATCCGGGAACATTTCGCCTCCGATATTAGCTAATTGAGACAAAACTACTCAGAAATGTGGACAGGAAATATACACAATTACGGTATTCTGTCGTACTGAACGTAAGGAGTTTGGCTACGATTGTTTCATCTCGTAGTGTCTCTGAGAATGTTATGTGTAAAGTCAGCTGTGGAAACAGAATAACACAAAGCATAATAGATGAAAAAGTCGAAGAAATTTAGGTAGTTTGTGTGTCCTTTTCAACTTTGTGAAATAGGTGCTGAGCCTAGCTCGAATACCAGTTAACCCTTTGACGACAATGCGGATTTGCACGTAGCTTGCTCGTGGGACCACGCCTCTTTTTGGCGCGCCCAACTCTCGCTCACAATTGGGCAAAATTGTCCCTTAAAGGATTCACGATTAGAATGAAGGTCGAGACCTAGTTGAGGGACCCACGGACCTCCTGAGGGTGCGAACTGACGCGCAATTCGCATGGAAAAATTTGACCTCGGCGACCTATCATGCCTCAAAGCTGGCGGGTCCGGCGATCTCCGCCCACCGATCATCTGATCACTCGCCGTAGTTCAATACGTGGCGAGTTGATT
>MU883730.1:0-14085 GCA_036418205.1 Ostertagia ostertagi | reverse complement strand
ACTTTGTGCTTATTTCTCTATTATTGTGGGTGTATTCTTATCGAATATATTAGTGTGCGTACTTGTAAAGTATGACAGTGTATGTGTGTCAAGGGGGTCATCTTCTTTTCTTTTATTTTGTGTTTTTATTGAGTGTGTTGCCTTGTGTGTTAGTGCGATGTTTGAACGTGTATGTGTGGATGTAAAAGCTTTCTCTTTTTATGTCTTTAATTCTACATTTTCATGTTAATTCTACATTTTCATGTAAGTTTTCTTGGTGAATATATCAGTATGCGTATTTATATGATGCACAACTGTGTGCAGTGTGACAAATGGGTCTTCTTCGGTTTTGTTATGCTCATTCTTTTGCGTTTGTTTTTAATTAAAGCTGTTATTTTATGTGTCTCTATGATGTGTAAATGTGAGAATAAGTGTTAGTATGTGAGAGTGCTGTAAGTTTCCTTTGATAGACCACACTGATGAGCCCTTTTTTGCTTTTTTGGCTGTCTGTGGTTGAGAGGGCGAAACAGCCTTATCGTAATTCCGCATTTCTTTGATTTTTTTTAAATGTATTTTACATCTGTTTTAGGCCTCGGTCAATGAAGAGGGGCAAAAGGTGAGTCTATACCGCATGTTACTGGTACTATGGTGAATGAGCAAAGAAATGAAGTGTGGGTCAGTTCTTAATTGCACGAAGCTTGTGAAATTCCTTATTCATTTCTTGAAAATGTGATGCTGATGTTTGATGTTTTTGTTTTTCGAAGCCGTAAATTAATTAAGTAAACTAAGCATCAAACTAGGGCACAACGGACATTTTTACCATTTGGGGAGGCCATGGCCTAGTACACTGGTTGCAGCGGCAGAGCAGTTTGTACCTTAGTGGTTAACGGTGCAGAAATCGCCTCAGGTGTTGTGTTCTGAAGTCCTAAATGCAAGTCCACATAAGGGCGTGAAGGTCATTCGAGACCTGTAGAAACATGCATTCGCGTCCTATTGAGAGCTCGGCCGACTTGCGTAGTGGTTATACTGGCAGGGTAGTTGTACTGTAGTGGTTATCGGTGCATAAATCGCCTTGGTTTTTGTGTTCGGAAGTCGTTAATTCGGGTCCACACTGGGACATGACGGGCACTCGCGCCTTCTGGGCAGCTCGCAGCCAGTGCACAGGTTATACCAGCATTGAAATTGGTACTTCAGTGGTCATTGGTGCAGAAATCGCCCTAACGTTTGTGTTCAGAAGTCGTAAACTCGGTTCCACACAAGGACATTTGCGGCCTGTAAGTACATGCGATCGCACTCTCTGGGCGTTTCCTGACCTTGTAGATAGGTTGCTTGCGATGCTTCAAGGTGCTGATGCACCTGATCGTGGGAAGGCTAGCGATCGTCTGCTCTGTGATTACTGGCTCACAGGGAAGAACCGGGATGAGACAAATACACTTTGATCAAACACAGGTGTTGAGTTGGAATTCCCGGCTAGGGAACGGTACGAGGGAACGGAAGGAATGAAGACATTAGAACGGTCCTGCAGACTCCTCCTGAGCACAGCGCGCTTATCTAGAGACTACGATGGTACAGGTATCTAACTAGAAAAACTAATTTGAAAGTAGATTTTCTAACAATAAAACTATCTAACTGCACATCGTTCAGCCCAGGCAGAGAACACGGTAAACCGAAACACCCTCTCTAACCATCACTTTTGTGTGCAATAAGTTTTCTCATGCTTTTGTGAATGCTACCAAATGAATGCTCTAGGAGAGAGCATCTTTACAGTTCCGTCACCATTATAGTTTCGCTTTGTGTCTTTGTTTGATTACTCTCACAAAACTGTACTCAGTTTGAGCATTTCCGCTTCCACGAGGCATTATATTTATTACTGGTCGGTGGAGTTTGATCTGCTATTGATGTCTGGCTGCAAAGAAGTATGCACTATCTAGCGAACAACGGACACGAAAGGTCTTCTCAACGCATCTATAGGTCAGCGCATTAGGGGTGAAGCTAGACGCTGATGCACATTTAGCATCATGAAAGCCTTGAAATACATCAGAGACCTGAAATTATCAGTTGCCATGCCTACCTTATCCTGATAACCTGATGTGAGACTTTTCCGACACTGGAATAGCTATTGTATTTCCTACTACAGATCAGCCGTTCGTTCGAGTTGATAGTCCTAATTTCGAGTTCTAGCTCTTGAATGATCTACCCTTGGTGCCTGGATGCAAAGAAGTATGCACACTCCTTGAAAGGTTCAATGACCTGTTGAATGGATCACCATCACTGCCCTCTGCTGATCTGAACTCTTCAAAACTGGAATTCCTCCCTACCTCATGTTTATTTATCAAGGATCAGCCACTTATTTGAGATTGTTGGCACGGTAACATGATAACAAAAAGAAAATCGAGGGCTGGCTCAATTTCAATTATCTTCAACGGGTTGGGTCCGAACGCAACAAAATTATCTCAGCAGGAGATGCTCCTGCTCACACTTGAAGTCATCTGGTGTGGAATATCTTCGAAATCGACTCGTACTCTAGAAAACATTGTCTTTTGAAGCACTGAATCGATAATATGAAATTTTGCTTCTATTTGCCTGGATGAGGCGGTATCATTTGGAATAAAGTGTCACATATAGAAATAAGCTGCGTTGGTGGAACCTTCAATGATACCTCACTTTCAGATAGAATCCAAGCAAAACCAACTTGAACCTATTTTCTTGTCTTGTATTGCTTAAGTCTTTCTACCTGGAGGGTTCATCGAACGCATAAATTCGCTCAATAGATGTAAAATTCGGTAGTTACCCACTCATGAACGGCATCTGGAGGGAATCGGATCGCTTCACGGCGCAACTTGCCTTCCCCAGATTCAGCAATTTGTTTAATTCTGTGATCGATTGACACCATTTTTAGCTTGTTCGTTTGGTTGATAGTTTCGTTAAACGTTCATTCCGATTTAGGATTTTTATCTTGCCAATTATATGTAATTCTGTGAATCATCAAATAATTAGATACGATTCAAACCTCGAATCGCTGTTGCAGCGATTCGAGAGCATGGGAATGGTGCGACGGCACTCTCTCGTGCTTACGCAGACTCTCGCCACTTTCTCATGTTGTCGATGTGACGGCGGCGAGATCAAAGGCGCTCGCAGGAGAGCCCTCGCCACTTTCCCATATTTGTGAATCACAACACGAAATCGCAATTCCCATTGAAAGAAAAGTGGTTTTTGTAAAGGTGATGAAGGAGTTTTGTACAGGAGTTGAAATGAGTTCAGAAGAAAATCAAAATTTCTTATGCGTACTCTCCTGAGAAAAATGTGTTGAAAAGATGTAAATTTAAATGTCAGGGCCGGATCAAGTTGGATTATGGTCAATATGAAGTGTCTATATTTGTTACTAAAATTTCAATTTCGATCTTAAATTTCAATTTTTAAGCAATTGGAACAAAAAAACCGAAGTAATACAGGGAATCTTTCCTGAAACTCTGATATTATGGAACTCTCCCCCACTTTGTCTAGAATCCTCTTCAAAGGAGCTCTAATTTTCTCGAAAATGCGATTCGTGACAAATTCGCTGCACACATTAAATGGATCGATCGAAGTCCTTGTACGGGCAATCAATATTGTAAAGTCATGTAAAAAATGAGTAGTTCAGAGTTTCTCATGCGACTGCTCCTTTTCCATCAAACTCCAGCACAGAGGGGGCGAAAATAGGCATTATTCGATATGGTTTAGAACTCAAAACGCTTGTAACCGTTCTGTTATGCAAATGTGACCCGAAAGAGGGCCATTTACTTGAAAAACGTGTACAAAACGCATGAAGGACGTCACCGAGTAGACCTTGAGCAAGGAGGTAAGCATCTGCTTGCTGACGTGTCTAAGGTATGCTTGGTGATTACCTCGGTGCCTTCTGATGCGGCGTACTTGCGGGTCTTTCCCGGGAGAAAGTGGAATGGCATTTGGGATTTTGCAAGACGAGATCGTCGAGCCTGTGCTGCAGTGAGCCAGACGAGATGCCTCAGCAAAAATGACACTCACCCACGAGTTTATGATCGACATGGCTCCCAAGAAGAGACGCCATGCCTTGGCATCCACCTGCGAATAGGCGCCCTGAATGATTAGCGCAACTGCTTTCACTGGCTTTCCCACTTACAACTAACTACTCGAACCGCGCCAATCAAGCATCCAAGAGGTCGGTTTATGGGCTTTATACATGTATGGTAGAATCAAAACACTGAGCTCTGCATAGACCGCTAGGGAAGCCATTTCCCTAATCGTTCTCTCTGATCCTATGCAAAGCAGCGGGAGTAAAATGGGTTGCGGGTTCCACGGATATGTCAAACTGGATCTCAAATACGCTCATGTGAAGCTGTGACCAGCGAACCAAGCGATGGTTTGTGCTAACCCTTTCATCATGAATCAGCTTACTTCAGCTCAGTTTCACATTCGTGGACACATTCACAAGCGTGTTGTGGTTAGAAACCATCCCGACAGAAGTTTGGCAGAACTGATTGAATAATGCAGGCCACAATATATGCGAGTCGAATTTTTTTAATCCATCATAACTTTACATGCTCCTAGAATGACTTCATAACCACTAGCTGTTATCAAGTTCAACACTTCATACCAAATTTCAATCTGGATAGTCCCCGAAAAATATCGGTGTTTCGAAGTATTCAAGTGCGACCACTAATTATGTTGTAGTATCCATTACAAGCATACATTGTGACTGATTCACTGTCTGATTTGTTCAGCTGTCTCTTATCACTTTTAGTTAAACTAACAATCCTATTTGTAAAAAATGAATTCATTCAAGCGCCTCATTTTCTTTCGGTTAGTTCACCACGCTGAAGTGAAATGCTTATTGTGTGGCGGTTAGTTCCCTAAGAGTAAATCTCCTCTGTAAACTTCGCTTTAATCGTGAAAACAAGCGATAAATCAAGTACTACATTTTATTAGAGACCACAATGCCTGTTTCTTAATGATAACCGATACAATAAAACTTTGTATCCAAAGTAAATCATCTAATATAGATCGTGCTCACTGCAGCAGTTTTCCGCATAACCGAATTCCAAGTTTCTCTCTCGTGGGTTTCACCGGTGACCGGAGCAAAAGATCATCGTGATTGCCTAGAATATGGTAGTTAAAGGTAGGGAAAAAACTCATAGAAACTCAAACAAATCTCATTAAATTTTAAATGCTTACGTTGATAAAAAATATTTTATATGTTCCAAGTATTTTTTTCAAAAAACTCGAAATGGTTTTTGGAAAGGTTGGACAAATTTAAGCCTCATTAGGCAAACCTCCGGCACTCAGGGCCTTCCTAAGCTCAAAATAGTTAGACTAACTTCTGGAAATTTTGAAGGGTCCACTGATATGTATCCTTAAACAGGCGGCGCACTGGTCTTACCAAAAACGAAAACCTTCCTAACACCATGGCGAGAACTAGTCAAAGGATAATAAACCGTTCTCAACTGAGTTCAAAATTATGGGTGCCAGGTGGTAAGTCAGTTGGTATCAAATAATGCATCAGCCGATCTCTCAGAGCCTGTTGAAAAATAGTTACAGCTAAGTTGATGATCAAAAACTTCTCATAGATACGTCCACCCTTTGCAATCACACCAAAAATGTTATGAATCTTTTGAAAGAATGAGAAACATTTCGATGTTGAGAAAGAATTCAGTTCAAAAATGAAATTTCCTGAATAATTTTCTCAATAGGTAACACCCCTTTGCATTTATTTCAAGCTTGAATCCAAACAAACAAAAAATGAGGTTTTACCTTGAAACTACTTCGAACGTTTTGTTTGACGTGTCGATGTTCTCTTCATCTTTTTTGGTGATGCTAGATTTCGATCATACATTACTAACCATAGCGGCGGCTGCCAAATACCAGACTGAAAAAACTAACTAAGCTTGTATTCACTGCTTTGCAAAACAATAACTGCTTGTCATTACACTCCTCTGCAGGCAGAGAGGTGCGCCTCTTTTCTTTGGGCCCCTAACGGAAAATACTGAGAAATTACTGGAAGAAGACAGGCAATTATAAAAGATCTTGTGCTGGAGAGGAAAAGCTAACCCGTATGAATTCTGAAGAATCAGTAAGGGTTAAACCAGCGTAAGGCTTACGAGACGGCTCTAAACAAAGTGAATAACTAAACCGGGCTACGCTAAGTAGAAATCCTGTCCAAAGATAAAACAGCAGAAAAAGAGTAGTGTTTAAGAACGAAAATATTGACCTAATTGTAAGTAACGGATGTTTTAGCAAGTTACTCTACGTACACTCTTCAACGTACTCTTCAATATACGTGAAGAAAGATGATTTTACAGATGAGAAAAACAGATTCAAGTCAAAAAAGGGTGCGCACATAATGACATCGTCTGAAGAATAATTAAGTTTATTCATTAAGCATACTCCAACCGAACAGGAAAGAAAACAAGAAACGGGAAATGGCTCACTGAGCAAAAAAGCAAAAACGGTGGTCAAATTGGAAACTTTCAGAGAGCCAAACACGCTTTTAAACAATTTGAGCCTAGTAAATTGGCACCATTGGAGACATCAAATTCGGAGAAGCTCATGGTTCCTCGCGCAGCTGGAAAGTTGGTCATTCTACGGCTACGCGCATTTTGAACTGGCTAACTTAAACGTTTACACATCAGAAAATAGGAATGCATTCTCGTTCATGGGAAAAGGAACTCTTCAATGCGATTCTGAAGGTGTTGCCTACGCACGCCTCCCTCGCGTCAAGATAGCGCTTGGAAATGATTGTTATTTTCTGAAGGCCTAGAGTGCACTGCGCCACGATCCCTCCTCCGCAACCAACTACACTTGAACCCTAGCTTGAGACTGAGCAGTTAATTGCCATAATTCAAGCATAGTAAGCAAAGTAGGTTTAAGGGTAAAGAGCCTCTAGATGACATGAACTCGGGAAAAGAACGGTTTAATATGGGACTACCATTGAACCCAAAGCTGCATCATAAGATATAAAGCAAAGAAAAGTTATAAATATAAAATCAAATACAAAAACCGTTCCACTTCTCACCTTGTCAGCGAAATCCCTTATACATCCGAACCAATTTTGCCTTCAAATTGACGAAAAAAGATTTCCTGAAAGTAATCCTGAAAATGGATAATCGTAGTTAGGTACAGGACCGGACCACATTGCTTTATTATTTTCAATGAAACATACCTTTGACGAACTAGGAGGTACGACAAAGATTAAAATATTAGATTCTTCACACGACACTACAAAATCAGGAACAGCTGAAATTGGGCTACATGTATGCGGATAACAAACACCGAACATCATGCAAAATCACGGAGAAAGAATCTGAAAATAGATATACTGAAAAACCTTGAAAAACAAAACAGACGCTCCCAATGACGGGCATAGTGAACTCACCATTTATCTCAACTTGTCATGTGAGGCTTGGAGCGAATGTGTAATACATAAAAATCAAAATAAAATGTGGAAGAATGTAAGGCTGTTTCGCCCTCTCAACCACAGACAGCCAAAAAACAAAAAACGGGCTCATCAGTGTGGTCTATTGAAAGAAACTTACAGCTTACGCACATATTCACACTTATTCACACACACTCATACATACATACACAATAAAACCTTCTCACAAAAGCATATAATAACATATTCAAATTAAGGAACACAAAAATGTTTAAGTGAACACCAAGAAAAGAAAAATGAATTGTCGCTCGCAAACATACACACTTACACATCCACTAACACACATAATAGCACATTCAATACCAAAAACTTACATAGAAATAAAGAATTGTACATATTATATGCAATGGAAAGAAAAACACATGTCAAGAGAAACGAGGAAAAAAGCATACCTTGACAAATGACTGCATTTCCAGCGTTTCAAGCCTGAAAATACACAAAAATTGTAATCTTAAACTCACCTAATTACGCTGAGCGGCCCAGCAATAGGAAAACTCACACTACATTCACTCATTGATACTCGTTCACGCATAATTTCACCAACACACACACAAAAACATCACACCGATACACAAAATAACGCATTCAGTGAAAAAACTTACACAACAATGAAGAATTGTGCACACAGAAACGAAAAATATACGAGAAAATGTGAGGAGCCGAAATAAAGGAACATACCTGTGCAGTTATATTGCGTTTTCATAGAAGGAAACATGAAAGCACACAAAGTTCATGAAATTAAAACTCACCGGATTCAGCGTAAGCAGAGAAACCTGCATTTCAACTTGACATGCACCAAATACATGCGAAAAGGTGAATAGAAACGAAAGCATGGCGCATTCGCACACTCACATTCGCTCACAGCCATCTATCATCAAAAAACAATCATACAACGAAAAAAAACATTTTAATACACGCAAAAACACTCACTCGTACATTCAAACTCATTCAAACAAGTAAAAAAAAGAATCCAAGTGAAAAATTTTATTTGGCATAATAGGAGCAACTCGAATGAAAGCCGACAAGTGAGTTGGAAAGGGCTAGAATCTTCCCAGTTCTGCCACTATCCAACCCCTCATCGGCAGAACACAGAGTGCCTGGAAAATACATCAACAAGAATCATAACATGCATAATCAAACACACAATACAACAAACAAAGAAAAACAACTCACCGCATCTCTTCCCAATTGGTTTCCAGGCGAACAGTTTCAAATTTTCAAAAAATTCCATGAAAATGGCGCTATTGATTGATTGTGGCGTTGTTCGTGGTGTCATGTGTGCATACTGCACACATTACACCATTTTACGTCAAAATTGCTATCTACCATACACCATGGAAAGGCAGAACGCATCTCAGTGCTAAAGTGTGCTGGATTCCAGCACAATGTGCTGGAATCCAGCACCATCTGCCTTATCCATTGGGAAAGGCAGAATGGGTGCATTTTGGGTGCAAAACGTTTTTTTTTTTAGAAGAAGAGAAAAGCAGTTGGAATTCGGGCCCGCGGGGGTTTTCGACCATGCTGAATCCAACGGTGCTGGTCATTTCCCATGATGTTCACTGCCAGCCGACATACAGCTCACCCTCTGTAGATGCCCACCTCCATCCAAAATCCATCCCATCGCGCCGGACTCTTCGCGCTTGCAAGCCTCATACGTGGCCACGCCCACCTTGCCATCAACGGGTGCCGTGCCGCAGGCGCCCATGGAGTACAGCTGCGGCGACGTCTTCGTCAAGTCAACTACCTCCATACTGCATGGATCAAGCTGATATTTCGAACCAGAACCTGATTCAGCATTTTGTAGTGTTCGCTCTGGGCACTCTCGCACATGCACACTATTATACTATTATACACTACTATTATGCACATTAAGCAAGTAATGGGCTCATCAGTGTGGTCTATTAATGCAATATTATAGAATATACACATGTTCACACTTACTCACACACATTCACACATACACACACTTAAACACTCTCTCTGAAACATGTAATAGCATTTTCAAATTGAGAAGCACAAAAAAATTCATTCTAACACACATACACACACTAAAACACCCTTACTGAAACATATAATAGCATATACTAATCAGAAACCACAAAAAATGAAAAGCGAACATGCGAGAAGGAAAAATATCCGTATTTCATACACACGCACACATTCTCACATTATAATAAAACGCAAAACAACACACACGATAAGCAAACGTGCACATAAATGAAGAATCGCACAAGAAAAAATGAAGAACACATGTGAAAATGCGAAAAGACACAAGCAATAAGCATACCTGTACCATTAAAATGCATTCACACCGAAGTAAACCTGAAAGTAAACAAAACACATGCAATTAGAGACTCACCTGCTAAGGGAAAGCTGAAAAACTATGCATTTCCAACTAGAAGTGCACCAAATACATATAAAAATCTGAGGCGAAACGAAAGCATATCGCATTCTCACACTCACACTCGCTCACAGCCATCCAACACCGTAAAGCACTCATACAGCGAAACAAATGCATACTAATACACACAAAAACACTCACTCGTACATACACTATCACTTAAACAAACATAAAAGAGAATCCAAGTGAAGCAGTTCACTTGGTCGAAATAGGAGCAACTCGGATGAAAGCCGACAAGTGAGTTGGAAAAGGGCTAGAATCTTCCAAGTTCTGCCCTTATCCAACCCCCCATCGGCAGAACATCAAGTGCTCGCACGAATATATCGAATAACAACAATAAAATACAAAAACAATGAAACACTACAACGAAAAAGGAAAAAAAACTCACCGTACAGTTCTCCAGAGCCGATTTTCGCAGGCGAATATTTTGAAAATTTCGCTGCGGCGCCCATTTGCCGGCGGGCAACCGATTTGCCGCGGAGCAACCGACCATCTGGACGAAGAAATGAATAACAATGAGCATTAACTAGAAACAAATCAATCATTTACTCGCACTATCAGTGCGATAAGTATTGATTAATTTAGAATAGGCCCTTTTAGCACTCTAATCAATGCACTAGCGCGCATCTAAACGCCATTACAACGCCTTTTAGCTCATTTTGATGCATTTGGACTCATTTCAACGCAGTTTAGCGCCCCAAGTGAGTACAATGCATATTGTGAAGACCCAAAAAGGAGCCAGCTCGCTGCGGCAAGTTGCTCTATCACTCAATTCATCCCTAATTCTTCTAGGGATTCATAGAAATTGATTGAACAAGGCCAAATGCAAACTTTTTTCTCATTTGACCTACCAAACTCAAATTTCTAGCAGCTCTTCACACACCAACTCGCTCTCGATTCCCAAAATTTCAGTAAAATCGGTCCACTACGAACCGAGCTGCACCCGACACTCCCCCAATGCACTCAAAACAGCCAGCAGCCAGCTGTTGACGGGGGCACCCGTCGAAAAAGGCCACGCCCACTCTCCGCTGATTGGTCAGATAGGACGGCAGTACTCTTCCGCTGTTTTCGCCGAGGCAGCGTGCTCGCGCTGTCAATCTCTCCGCGGTTAGCGTGCTATTTCCGCGAAAACAACGACGTCTGCGCGCTGCACTTGATTTCCAACTTTAAAGCCCCAAAACACCCCTTGGGACCCCCGAAACAGCTAAACCAACATTCATACCCTTGAACAACTTTTCAAGCTCTATCGAATGAGCTATAGCTCGAGTTGATCCGACAACTTCTTGTTTTCGAGTGGAAGTCAACTTGGGTAATTAAACCAAAGTTGCTCAGGTGGCCTGCAACGAGGACCTGCCATGTAATGTACAATTTTTTAAAACCCTAATAGAGCATTTTACGCGGGAAAAACTAATTTTTGAACATTTATTACAAAGTTTGTAAAAAATTTTGCCTTTTTTCCCGATTTCATTGCACTATACGTTTTGTAATTGAGCATTTATAGCAGTTTGTAATCGTTGTTTCATAAAATATGCTGGATAGACCACTACACAAAGTTTCTTCATCATTTTTTTTCAAAATTTTGTATAAAATCCGTGTGTCTGGCATTATTTAGAGGTGAAATTAGGGAATTGTACGGTAATCTGTGAGGACACTGTGGATGCACTTCATGAACATCCACATTACCCTATCAAAATGTAGGTGGATGCTTCAGTAGGTATATGAGTCGCTTTATCCTGAATAGCTGGCATTGGTTGATGAATTTCATAAGTTCCTAAGATCTATTCATTGAAGCACACCGTCTCTACAAAAATTAGCAGATTCCGTATGTGAATCTGAAATTCATGCAAAACCAGTGATACCATTGAATTTGTCGTGGTCGATTACCCATGTTAATGAAGTTTTGCTCAAAAAACACTACATTTTGGTTATATGAGAAGTTTGGGGTAGGCGAGCCGTCGTATGCGACTGCTGGCCGTCGTATATGACGGGTAGCTGCTTGTGGGACAGTCGACCATATACGTTTGTCGTCGATTTCGACATTTTCCAGTGCTTGTTCTCTCCATTTAGGAGAGTTTTCCAAAATTTCTCTGACCACGAATTGAATCGGGTCGGATCTTATTAGTACCTCAAACTTGGGTAATTAAACCAAAGTTGCTCAGGTGGCCTGCAACGAGGACCTGCCATGTAATGTACAATTTTTTAAAACCCTAAATAGAGCATTTTACGCGGGAAAAACTAATTTTTGAACATTTATTACAAAGTTTGTAAAAAATTTTGCCTTTTTTCCCGATTTCATTGCACTATACGTTTTGTAATTGAGCATTTATAGCAGTTTGTAATCGTTGTTTCATAAAATATGCTGGATAGACCACTACACAAAGTTTCTTCATCATTTTTTTTTCAAAATTTTGTATAAAATCCGTGTGTCTGGCATTATTTAGAGGTGAAATTAGGGAATTGTACGGTAATCTGTGAGGACACTGTGGATGCACTTCATAACATCCACATTACCCCATCAATCCTGAATAGCTGGCATTGGTTGATGAATTTCATAAGTTCCTAAGATCTATTCATTGAAGCACACCGTCTCTACAAAAATTAGCAGATTCCGTATGTGAATCTGAAATTCATGCAAAACCAGTGATACCATTGAATTTGTCGTGGTCGATTACCCATGTTAATGAAGTTTTGCTCAAAAAACACTACATTTTGGTTATATGAGAAGTTTGGGGTAGGCGAGCCGTCGTATGCGACTGCTGGCCGTCGTATATGACGGGTAGCTGCTTGTGGGACAGTCGACCATATACGTTTGTCGTCGATTTCGACATTTTCCAGTGCTTGTTCTCTCCATTTAGGAGAGTTTTCCAAAATTTCTCTGACCACGAATTGAATCGGGTCGGATCTTATTAGTACCTCAAACTTGGGATAGGTGAGCCGCCGTATACGACGGCTGGCCGTCGTATGCGCCCGCCGGCCGCCTGCGGATTACTGACGCAGAGATTCTATTATGATTACCCTAGAATTGCCGAGATCGGCTGGCCGAGAAGAGTTGCGCAGGCATCATAGATCAGATGCGATAGGTGAGCCGTCGTATACGACGGCTGGCCGTCGTATGCGCCGGTCAGCCGTCGGCGCGTGACAGGCGCAGAGAACTCTGTTTTGATTTCCTCGTCATAGCCACAATTGGCTTTCTCGAGAGCTTTTCCGGCTGCCACCTGCAATCAATCAATACCGCTCGCCCGGCCGCGATGATTTGGGGTCCGATGCACGATGCCTCACACGAAAACAATGCTTCCTGGTTTGATCGCTCGCGTAACCCTGACTTCGAATTGCATTGAGGATATATTGCTTTGGAAGGAGCCGTTCCTGTTTGTAAGTAACTGGTGTTTTGGTACATATAGTTGTTGTCGAAGTCGAGTTGCGTTCGTATTGCGAAAGTAGCTTTCAGCAATAATGGCATTGTAGCTTTGAGATATCTGGGTGATTGAATGTTACAGGCTATGGAAAGTGACCACAGATTGCTTCCAAGTTGATATGAATTGTCTTTCTAGTGTACATGTTTTGGTAATATTTGCTCGTTGCCTGGGACTAAGCCTAGGACAAGGATGAAGCTTCGGGATTCTTTGTGTCTGGAGTATGTATTGAAAATGGATGTTGATGAAAACTTTGTGTATTCAGTGGATTTAGCAATGGGTGAAAAGCTTAAGTTCGAAATTGGAGCTCATTCTTCGCAGTATGAAGGGAAATGACATGGCGGCAAGGACGCCGTAGCTGCACTCCATGGGCGCCTGCGACATTGTTGCCGCAGATGCCGAGGTGGGCGTGGCCACGTGGTGGGTTGTAACAGCGAAGAGCCGGCGCGATGGGATGATTTTGGATGAAGAAGTGCATCTACAGTGTGGCCAGCTGTATGTCAGCTGGCAGTGAACATCATGGGAAATGACCAGCACCGTTGGATTCAGCATGGTCGAAAACCCCCGAGGGCCCGAATCCCAACTGCTTTTCTCTTCTTCTAAAGGAAAAAACGCTTTGCACCCAACATGCACCCATTTTACGTTATCCAATGGATAACGTAAATGTTCGTCATATACGAACAATGTGCGTATATAACGAACACGATTTTGGCTTGGCCAGTAGTTCAAGCGAAAACTGGACCGCGATTTACGTTTCCACAGGGTATCGTAGACGGCTTTTTAGTGGCAATTGTGTGGTGTTTGGTGCAGTGTGCACAGAGGGCATCGTGAACGACGGCACTATC